>JAATLQ010030066.1:0-16286 GCA_013421005.1 Heliconius erato x Heliconius himera | reverse complement strand
TTTAATTTAGAACTTGGTTTTGTACTCTTCTCTTTACTCTTTATTATTTGCTTAGGTTTATTATCACCAATAACTATATCTTTCTTCTGTAAAGTATCAGATGAAAGCTCAACAATTTTTACATTAACATCCTCATCTTCATATTCTTCCTGAAGTAACTGTTCTATGTCTGGAATAGGGCGACTGGATACAACAAGCTTTTTGTAGGATTCTTTATTCTACAACAAACAGATTTTAGATTTGTTTAATGTGTTGTCTTTTGAAAAAATATTTTACAAAAATTATAGAAATACCTCTTGTTTGATGCGCCGTTTTTCTTCTTTTAACATACGCTGCAATTCCTCCTGAGCTTTCTTTTTTCTTTCCAATTTTCTTTTACGAAATCCGCATAAAAAATCCCTGTTAACAGTAAACTAGTTTTATTTTTATAGTTATTGTAATAAAAGAATAATAATTTCAATTTACGAACTTTCTCTTAGCTTCATCAAAAACTAAATTAACCTTCCGCTTTTTCTCTAAATTCTTATTTCGTTTCTTTGCCATTTTGTTTAAAAATAGTTAATATTTTAATAAAAATTAAACAGTTGTTTACAATTTGTAAATATCTACACAGCACACTACTATAACACAAGGCTAATATGACATATGAAATAACCTAAAACTTATATTCGTAATTCGTATTGCTAATCTGTGCTCCTCAATTCTAAGTGAATCTACAGACAAAAAATCCTTAATATTATTTAGTCGAATAAAAGTGACAGAGTTCTTGTTGCGTGTCCGGAATATTTACACCACTTACCAATCTAATTTATTTGATTGAACATTAATGATATTATAAAACTATACTGTACTACGCCACGACACAAGCGTAGGTTGTAAACGCGACGTTTATGGGTTTGAGTCCCACGCTGGGAAATAAATTCCCTTTCCCTCTGGCAATAAGGCAAAGCGTGGTGTTGAGTTTCGTCACCCAACACGCAATATCTTGAAAATATCGGCGAAATGTGAGGAATGGGATGCAACGTGAATCATGACATTAAGTTAAATAAATCATTACTATTTTAGAAAATTACTTACATTGCTTTTTTGTGATGGCCATTTTTCACATTGTTATTATAAAATCTAAACGTAAAACATTGGGAATTTTAAAAATCTATAGTTAATACTAATTTATATTTATAACTATCTGCCTATCGTACAATATTAGCAAATTTTGGCAAGATATCAACAATTAGAAATAGTTGCTAGCGATTGGTGGACAATATCATCTTTTATTTTTTTTATAGTCTGTTTTCCGCCAATCAGCACCCAAGTGCACAATAAAGACGGACTCATCAGCAGCATGGCTGTCAGTATATATTTGAAGCTTGAACGATGCGTTTCCTCTCGTCACGTTGGTTTTTTTTGTTTGTGCATATTGACGAAAATGTTATCGTGTATGAATTTCAGTGGTATAAAGAATGGAGAGATTTCAGTGCAGTGACGTGATATGTGACTTATTATGCAAGGTTAGAGCTCATATTATAATCGATTAGATAATATAATGTTATTAATATAATTAAAATATCATTATTTAAAAATCAACTAATGTTGCCAATTGGATCATTTATTCCTTAATGATTTAACAGTAAAAACTTCCCTGTATATAGAAAACAATATGAAAAAAATTGTGGTAAAAGTGTTACGTATGATGAGCTGTGTAAACGGAATAGTTTTGGAAATCAATACTATTATACTTTACAGCCATATGTTAACATGTGTGTCTGTGTGAACGTTTCACGTTACACGTACCGTTACAATTCCATTTTATTACAGTAGTCAGTTTAATTTCGGTTATTAAACATAAAATAACAATAAATATGATGCTCCCGAAATATATGATTCGACAGTCCACCAATCTGCAAGCGAATGCGTTGATTAATGAAGTATCGATTTTTAGGAACCTGCGCTTTTGTATTGTTATGCAAAAAGTAGTACCTAATACTGTGAGAATTTAGATCATATCTAGTGACGTAGATAATTAAACTTATAAATCGTTTAGTTTTAATTTTGTAATTTGTATTTTCGAGTTTTATAACATGTAGACAGACTAACAATGAACTGATAATTCATAATGGCATTGGGCTGCTATGTTTTATGATATCATTTCTAATAGTATTCATATTTTAAATTCATTTAAAGAGAAAATAGGTATGTTGAAGCATTGTCTTTAATTTGGATGTTTTATAATGAATTATAACTAAATGTTGAAACAAATTCTTTAATATCTTTAGGGGATTACTTATCTATATTGCATTTTTAAAATACATTTTTTATTAAATAAAAATGTTAATTAGTTAATTTCAAAGTTATTAAAAATCCGTAATATAATTGTTTACAATGGAGTTGTATTCAGATCCTTATAATATGTCAGCAGAGGATCAGTTAAGTAAGTTTCATCAGTTCATTCATTGCATCAATTTAAAATAAATAAACAAAGTAGGTTTCTTCTTTTGCAGGCAGCCTAGCCTAGTGTTAATATACTCTGATTTCTACATTCTGCTCTAATTGAAGATACCATATGTCAAATATGAAAATAAGTCACACCACCTAATTAGGGATTGCACCTGTTACCATTTGCAATGGGACAATGTGTGATCTACCAAAGGGGAACTTGGTCATCATTGCCTAAAACTATACTAGATTTTGCAATAAACTAAAAGTTATGAGTGTAATGTGTAATCCCTAAAGATAATTCTTTTAATAACATAAATATTTGTTTAATTTTCAATGTTCATAAAGTATTTGATGTACATTTATAGAATTATAGCAGTTTAATGTTTTTGTAATAAAATTATAAGTATGCCGACATAAAGAGATAAAGTGTTTATTGACCTCATAAAGTGATGTTTTAAGAATAGGTTATCAGTGACATCTGCATGATCTATCATGATATGAGATATTTGTAGTGTCTATTGCAACATTCTTGGAATTAATAAATGTAAAAAAAGCACACAGCAGGGTAGGCAGAGGGAATCTAGTGTTAATACACTATGTTTTCCACTTTCTGCCAAATTCTGGAGGTATTGTATATTTAGTGCCAGAGCTCAACGCTGCACTTTGTGTCACCAGAGCAAAGGAATGGAAATATAAATTTTAGTAAATATTGATCAAATCAATCGAACCCACAAGTAGTTGGTTTTACAGTCACACTTTGTGCCCCTGTGCCACAACTGGCCTCAATATTTTTTGGATTTTTATTTAAAAAAAAAAGCAGTTCAACACTTTTTTCCCCTATTCTTGAGCTGGTAGAGGAAACTTTCTACCCAATTAAAATATTAGAAAGAATTTAAGTAGTTAATGGATGAATTTAAAGTGACACACTTTGTCTACTATAGCAGAAAAAAATAATTATTTAAGTATAAAATGACAATTGAACCCATAACCACAATGCCAGTTAAATAGTGATCCAATGTGTCACAGCTTAAATTTATATTTAAAAAAAATAACACATATATTGTTCATAGAAGGACCCTTCAAATATCTGTGGTGATATCAGCTGAAGAAAATGACATCACGGTAAGTAAAAAAAATGATTACCAACTTTTTATCAACTGCCTTTCAAAACAATATAAATACATTGCTCTAAATATGATGAAACTTTTTGCATTAAAAGATAATTCTGTATATGAAATGAAGTATTTCAATATATTTTACACTTGCAATATTGATTGTTTTACTTTATTATTATCACAAGTATGAGCTGGACGTATCACATAGTCAATTTCAGTTAGTAACAATATTTTAAATCTTAGTAACATTTACATATTGCTAATTAGATTTTTTTAACAGTTTAATATTTAGTGATTATCACTTGAAAATGTTTTTGTAGCTGATTGTTACAAGAAATTGGTTAAGTGCGAGTCGGACCCGCTCACTGAGGACTCCGTACCAATTTCGTGATTATAAGTCAACCGTTAAGTTTTTGAGCGTTTGCACTCATTTTGTTTGAAACGGATTACAAATACAAGCTTGTAAAATTAATTACCATTTTCAGACTGTTTCTTTATTTGTACTGTAATTTCACTTTTTGCCAAATTTCATAATTATAGGTCAACAGGAAGTAGCAATCTTAATTACGCGGCGAAATTAATACAAAATTGGAGCAAAAACAATGCGCAGGAACTTTTTTTGATTATGTTGCCTTAGAAGTCTTTTTTTCTAATTTCTAATTGTAATCAAAGGCTGTAGACTTGTATATTTATATAAAACACAAAGTTAAAAAATATATATATTGACAGACTGACAAACAGCCGGAGAAATTCTTTGGTAGTACGGAACCCTCAAAATGTTCAATGTCATACATTGAGATTGAATAAGAAAGCGTAGAAGATATTTTAGTAGTAAGATCATAAAAATGAATTATATAATATAATTAATTCCAAAAAATGGTTTCCAGACTAGACCGCTTGTTTGTATTGCTGGAGGCGGGCGCGGGCGCCGCCACCCGGCGTGCCGCGGCGCGCCAGCTGGGTGAGGTACAGAAGGCCCACCCAGAGGAGTTGCACCGTCTACTCGGACGTCTCACTAAACATTTACGGTCGCCAGCTTGGGAAACTAGGATTGCAGCTACACAGGTTCGTCAGTAATGCTTTTTATTAATATTTAGAGAGGCCGTAGTTGCCCTGAGGCAAACGCGTGTGGTTGGACGTGCGACGGCAGTGGGTTCGATTCATACTCCGAGGTATTAATTATTATTTGTTAATATTTTCATTTGGTCGCTCTGGTAACAAGGCAAAACGCGCCGTTGGGTCCGCCACTTAACACACAATGCCTCTAAAATTCGGCGGTAACTGGGGAACGGAGTATCTTAACACTAGGTTCCTTCTGCCTCCCTGCTATATGTGGGAAGCGTGAAGCTGAAAAAAAACATTGAGAGCATGTGATTTTTTTAGCGAATAATATATGAACATTTTAAACAATGACTAAAAATATTAATTAACATCAATCACGTATAAAATTACCTATTTGGAAATAATTTGCTCCAAAGAGACAATTAAAGTTAAATATTGTAATATATATTTTTTTCGTCCTTGTCATGTTTATTTTTCTTATATATATTACACGAGATTATAAATAATGAGTCATTTAATATCATTTAAATCTTGACACTAGGTATCAACTAGGTACAATATGATGTCAGCCATATTTAATAAAGTATAAAAGAACGACTTCAGTATTCCAAGGGTCAAGGCGTTATTATTATTTTTATAAATGATGTAGGTATATATCATGTATATAAATAAAAAAAAATCAGCTACACGCTGTATCCCGCACGCAGCAGGGTAGGCAGAGGGAACCTCATGTTAAGACACTCCGTTCCCCACTTTCTGCTAAATTATGGAGGCATTGCGTGATGAGTGGCAGAACTCAACGCCGCGCTTAGCCTCGACACCAGAGCGAAGAAATGGAAATATAAATGTAAGTAAATATTTCATCTCCTCTATGTATCCTCTATCGATGTATATAAATAGCATATTTTTATATTTTCATTACAAATGACGTCAAACTTTTCTTAACAGGCTGTGGAGGCGATATTGACAAATGTTCCCGAATGGCATCCCCCACCGATTGCACTAGTCAAAGGTAACTATTAAACATATTAGTAAAGTTTATAATTAAATATACGAATTCGGCCATCTCCCTGTGGTTGCATCGCTTCTAAACGCGGAGACTGCTTGGATATTTTTCATATAGATATATCCAAATAGGGTTCAAAATATCATATTTAATGCCACCAACCAACAGACATTGTTTCTTTTTTAATTGAACAAAAAAGTTAACTTAAATCCAGCCTGTTCTTGTAAAGTGTTTTTTTTTTATTTAAAATTATTATTACGTCCCCATTACGGTGAGAAAAAGTGGTTTAGTTAAGTTCATTTTTTAGTTGAGTCTTTAAACGTGGAAACAGAATGTCTATACTACGATTCCTCCGCAAAAGCATTTAGCAGGCAGAGACCTGCCTAATCTGCTATAATAAAAAGGATTATCTAAACAAAAATTAGTAATTTTCATCTCAGTCATATTGAAAGTTGAAATTGACAAACTTAGGTATTATTTATGAATTAAACATCTCTGGAAAAACGTGCTCGTATTATATTAAACTATTTAAAAATACAGATAATAGAGAGAATACTTAACACCTTCAGAATTCGGCAGAAAGTGGGGAACGGAGTGTCTTAACACTAGGTTCCCTCTGCCTACCCTGCTGTGTGTGGGATAGAGCGTGAAGCTGATTTATTTTTTATTTATTTATTTATTTAAAAATACAGATAATATTATACGTTGAGGCCTCACTTTAAGAGTAGTCTTGTCACTTAAAAGTCTAAAGTAGTTTAACAAATTTACCGTCATTCAATTTGTCGTGATGAGAAAGGTCATATGACTGTGATAAGGTTTTTTCCTTTTGCTGTATACTTCATGATAATAATTTAGTGCATTTTTATTTTAAAATACAAAATTTTTCTTCTTAATAATAAAAGTTCATAAAAAATTGCTTTGGTAGAAAATGCTGTTAACGGTTTTATGTTATTTTTCGTGATTTATAAAAAAAAAGTATAGTGAGTAATCTAATCTTTTTCTTTTGAGTAGTACATTTTACAAAATAATAATTTTAAGTATAATTTCTATAACACTTCCTAGAACTTTTGTTTTGAAATTAAATATAAAAAATCAAAAATCCAAAAAAATCTTTAAGCTTTCAATTTACATTACATATATTATCCACGAAGCCAGTCGTGGCACAGGGGCACAAAGTGTGACTGTAAAATCGACTGGTTGTTGGTCCGATTCCCACTCGATGAAGTGAAATATTTATTTACATTTATATTTTCATTTCTTCGCTCTGGTGTCGAGGCAAAGCGCGGGGTTGAGTACCGCCACTCACGCAATGCCTCCAAAACTCGGCGGAAAGTGGAGTGCAGAGTGTCTTAACACTAGGTTCCCTCTGCCTACCCTGCTGTGTGCGGGATACAGCGTGAAGCTGATTCAATTTTAATTTAATATATACATACAAATAAATATACACCTATAAGTGCCTTTTATGCCTATATATTGGCTGTTTTTTTTTCACAATACCTACATCTCAAATTTAAAAGATTGAAATTTGCGATAACATATCGCCTGTTACTGCGTTTTATTGCCACATATGTATGTCGTAACATGGCAGTTTAAAATTGATAAGCCGAAATGTTGCTTAAAATATTGTTATATTTTTTAGAATTTTTCCTTTATTTTTTACCACATTTGAATAGTTTTTTTTTATAAAAATCTGACACATCTTCCCCTCCTTTTAGAAATGTAAATGTAATGGTGTTTCTTTTTTTTTTCTTCTCTCGAATGGAATCGAATATTGCTGTTCACCTGGACTGGTCTTGACAGGGTCTTCGTTGTTTCGTTTTCTCTTATATTTATAGTCATATTGTAAAGAAATATAAATAAAATAAATTTATGTAACAATTTTGGGAAAAGTAAAGTTGTACTCTCGATTCATAAGTACTTACATACATAGATCCGTCGTAAATCTTTGCAGCAGATTAGAAATTTGCAATACGTTTATTATTAAACCAGCTTTATGCTGTATCCAGCACACAACATAGTAGGCAGAGGACTTTTCGCCGAATTTTTTGAGGCATTGCGTGTTAAGTGGCGGTACTCAACGCCGTGCCGTGTTTTTTTGCCTTCGTGCCAGAACGAAGAAATGAAAACACCACGACGGCCTCAATTATGAATATTGAATATTTGTATTATGTATCATTATCAATATTTTGTAAATAACGTTTTAAAATATATAGCAGATTGTATCTTTACCCGCTATCCCGCATGAAGCAAGCAAGGCAGAGGGCGCGTAATTGCGTGTTGAGTGCGGTAACTCAACGCCGCGCTTTGACTCGACGCTAGAGCGATCAAATGAAAATATTAAATATTTAATTTCCTCCAATAGGAATCAACCTACAGCCTGTCGCGTTTACTGTCCCACGCTTGTGCCCCCGAGGCACGACTGGTCTCTAGCTACCTAGGTCTATCAATTTAAACATATGTTTATAATTAATTCATTAATTATTCAGCTTCACGCTGTATTCCGCACACAGCAGGGTAGGCAGATGGAACCTAGTTATAAGACACTCCGTTCCCCACTTTCTGCCGAATTCTCGAGGCATTGCATGTTGAATGGCAGAATTCGAGAGCGAAGAAATGGAAATATACATTTAAGTAAATATTTCATCTCCTCGAGTGGGGATCGAACCCACAACCAGTCGGTTTTACAGTCACACTTTGTGCTGCTGCGCCACGACTGGCCTTAATATTTTTATTATAATATGAAATAAATATAAAGAAATACGAAATAAGATATATCAAACCAGGATGTATAGTTTATAGCGAGTTGTGACAGTTGGAGCGACCTAGTTCTGCATTAGTCTATACTGTGCGTCGTGTCTCGACCTTGCCACTACAATCGCAACAATCACTTAATGGAGCCAGCTTTAAATTTAGATTATTGTGGGGTTGTAAATAACAATGATATAGCTAATATATTTGTCTTTTTTTTAATAAATTAGGGGCCAGTCGTGGCGTCTGATGGAGCAGATTTTTTTAATATTTAATGAATAAGAAATAAATATATAAAAGTAATTAGATTTTATTCTGCTTCACGATTTATTCCGAGTGTAGCCTACTTTCCCGGAAGACACGGTGCCCAGTGTAACAACATTCCGTTTTCCACTTTTCAGCCGACCTGGAATTAGAATTTAAACATATTTTATTAGCTTCACGCTGTATCCCGCACACAGCAGGTTGGACAGAGGGAATCTAGTGTTAAGACACTTCATTCTCCACTTTCCGCCGAATTCTGGACAAATTGCGTGTTGAGTAGCGGAACTCAATGCAAAGCTCGAGTGAGAAGAAAGAGAGAGAGAGAGAAATTTTCTCGAGTGGAAGTCAGACCTACAAGCTGTCTCGTTTACAGTTGCAACCCTTGTGCCCACGACTACCCTCAACTTGCCTAGATTTTTGAAATTTATTTGTTATACTAATTGATCTTAGAAAGTTCAATATTTTTCGAAATTAATAATTTGTATAGAAGCTGCATGGCTTAATAATTATGTAAAATAGACGATTTCATATTTATCTCGTTACTGTTTTTATTTAAATGAGGAATGTAGTAAGGATATTATACGATCCTTCTCCTTCTTCCTCCTGGCATCAATCCCGGGTTTTGCCAGGGTCTGCCTTCGCAAGGTCTTTAACGTTGATATTATTCTGTCCAAAAAAATAAATATTGTCTACATTTAGGTACGAAATGTGGGTGTTAGGTAGCATATTAATGATAAGTATTTTGTGTTTTTAATGATAAAATGTCAATCCCTCAAATCCGTCATAATGTTGCAGACCTAAAATAATTTATCAGCCATTTAACATTTTCTGTATCAATTTCTTGTATTTTTATATGAATTTTAATATTTTTTTACATTTTAAAATTATTATTCCACACAAATGAAAAAAAATTCTTTTTTTAAATATTTTTTATATATTTTCTAAATAACTTTTTAAATATTTTATTGATTTTATGCAGTTGTTATTAATCGTAATTTAATAATAACAATGACATCATTCTTACACTCGTATGGTTTTTAACGAATCGACGCTTCGTTTTGAACGGGACCGCCCCGTTTATCGCACGCGTGTCCCCAAAACATGACCGGGACGTACAAATGTCCCGTTTTTCCAAATGCCACGTAAATTTGGTCGGTCGAAATACGTTTCGCATCGAACGGAACAATCCACTAAAACCAACGAAATCACACCAATTTTTTTCCAAAAATTCTCAATTTTAATGCAATTAATTTTAATTTAATCTCAATTTTTTAAAGAAAGAAAAAATTGTGTGTAAAAAATGGTCACGCTAGCCATGATCTGTGTTACTACTTAAAATTCAAAATTTTTACACTTTGATGGAGAAAACTTGCATAATTATGAGGATTTCAAGGAAAACAGTATTTTTTTTTTTGCGAAATGTTAATTTATGAATAATAATTACAGTATTTAGTAGAAAAAAGTAGGAAAGTAGAAAATTTTATTGATTTTGATTTTTTCTTCCCTGTTTATCTTCTGTAAGAATAGGTGTGATATTACAGATTGTATGAAATATAAGCGCGTTATAAATTTACATTTTCAATTAGGTTAATAAATATTACATATTATTTACCCTATATACTGATTAATTTCACCAATTTCCTTTATTTATTAAAAATAAGGATAAAATATAAAAAATATAAAAGATTACACTAGTACAAAAAAATAGTATAAAAAAATTAATAATATATTATTGATATAAATGTGAAAACAGTGTGTTTTGAACACTAGATTCCCTCTGTCTACCCTCCTGTGTGGGGGAAACAGCGTGAAGCTAATTTAAATATTATAGAGATAGATAGGTTCTACAGTACTAGTGTAAGGATAGAACAATAAATTTGTGTCAATTTTAAGTTAGCTTCTGTACTGCGGCGTTGAGTTCCGTCACTCAACACGCAATGCCTGCGGAACGATGCGGAAATGGAGTGTCTTAACATTAGGTTCCCTCTGCCTACCCTGCAGTGTGCGGGATACAGCGTGAAGCTGATTTATTTTGTTTATTTTTGTTCTGTATTTACGGGTGACCTTGCAGAAATTGGTGCATACCATAATGTTGCTGATAGTAGTAACAATTGAAGGTATTCAAAGCCGAAGGTCGTGACATCGTTTAGTGTTTAATTAATCAATTATGTTATGACTTTATAAAGAAGTACTGAAAAACATTTTTGAAAAATCCTTTTAAATATACAATTTTATGTCTTCTGTTTTTGACAATAAAAATTGTTTTAAAAAAGTATCATAAATAGCTTTTATTATAATAAAACTAGGTATAACTTACATTGTGCGTCTGTAAACGCGATAGGTTGCGGGTTCGATTCCTATTCTAGGAAATGAAATATTGAATATTTCCATTTTTTTCGCCCTGGTGTCGAGTATAGCGCAACATTGAGTTCCACCACACAACACTTAATACCTCCTAAAATCGGCGGAACACTAGGTTTTTCGATTTATCCTGCTGTGTGCGGGATACAGCGTGAAGCCAAAAAAAAAAAATATAACTTTACTTTTGCTATGCGAATAAAAAAACATTATTATGACAACATGAAATGAATTTGATAACTATCGAATAT
Organism: Heliconius erato x Heliconius himera; assembly: GCA_013421005.1. NCBI lineage: Eukaryota > Metazoa > Arthropoda > Insecta > Lepidoptera > Nymphalidae > Heliconius > Heliconius erato x Heliconius himera. Next base: position 5,046 of record JAATLQ010030066.1, on the reverse strand, counting down.
GATACAGTACCTGTCCAATAGATATAATATTACGGCCTCAGTGCCGCTCTCGTTAAAGAAAGTTACTACTAACTTCCTTATAACAAGTACATATTAAATACAATATTTCATTTCCGTTTAAAAAATATTATTCTTTTTTATACCTATTGATAGAACGTAGATTAACTTTGAAAATTATATCTTGAAGTTATTAGCCTATTACAATTTTGCAAGCGTGTATTAAAATCTTGTCTGTCACTCGCCGCACCGGGAAAAATCTCGTGGTTGACCTTCGAGAATTTATAATCAGTAATAAATCATGGTTACGTTATCTATTTTTAGTGATACTTACTATTCAACTGTTTTTCTGTCACTATTATATTTTTCTATGGTTGTTTTGTTATTTTTTGTTTGTTATTTGAAACTTTATTACAGCATATAGAAGTTACATATTCTGTAGAATTACTTTAATTGAAATACATTTTGTTTAGAAACTAATTTACAATATACAAATAAAGATTATTTATTTCGATGACAAGTAAAATAATTTATTAATTTTATAATAGTAAACTATATAATTTAGGCGTTTAGTAGAAACACTCCGTTCCCCACTTTCTGCCGAATTCTGGAGGTCTTGCATGTTGAGTGGCAGAACTCAACGCCGCGCTTAACTTCGACACTAGAGCGAAGGAATGGAAATATAAATTTAAGTAAATATTTCATCTCCTCCAGTGAGGATTGAACCCACAACCAGTCGGTTTTACAGTCCCACCTCGTGCCGCTGCGCCGCGACTGGCCTTATCGTCAAATAAAAACTGTAAAACGTAATAATTTTCCTTATATTTTATATATTTTTTGCCTCAATTCGAGACATGATATGAGTACATAAGCATTAGCGTAATAACGTATAATATTATTTTGTCCTTGCACTAAAGATCCATATACAAAGTATAAAGACTGCCAAAGTGATAATTTCTATACAAATAAATCATAATCGTAAACAATTTTCTTGTTCACTTTATCAAATCAATTTCGCGCTGTATCCCGCACTCATCAGTGTAGGCAAAGGGAACCTAATGTTAAGACACTCCGTTCCCTACTTTTCGCCGAATTCTGGAAGCATTGCATGTTGAGAGGCGCAACTCAACGCCGCGCTTTGCCTCGACACCAGAACGAAGAAATGAAAATTTATACTTAAACAAATATTTCATTTCTTCGATTGTGGATCGAACCCATAATCAGTCGCGTTTACTGACTGTACAAAACTAAAAATCTGTTTTTCTAAATTAGCATCTATTTTAATTGTTGTAGAAGAAGAAATAGAACAAGATGACAATGGGCGTCTCCGATGCGAAACGTTTGATATACAAAGGGTCTTGGAACATGGGGCCCATCTCATGGGCTCTGAAGGGCACGAATACGACATGGATGAGGAGACCTTATCGGCAACAGGTGGGAATTATTTAAAATAATATCAAATATGTATTTAATTTGTTGATTCGTCACATTTGCAGATTATATATTTTTTTATTTTTGTCAGCTTCACGCTGCATCCTGAATATAGCAGGGTGGACAGAGAGAACCTAGTGTTAAGACACTCCGTTTCTCACTTTCCGCCGAATATTCGAGACATTGCGTGTTGAGTGATGGCATTCAACGGAGCGCTTTTACACGAGTGGGAATCAAATTCATAACCGTCGGGTTACAGTCACGCTTTCGCCCCTGCACCACAACGGCCTTACTTTATATTTTTGATAATATTATTAATGTATAAAGTAAATAATAATAATTGATAAATTAACTTTAACAAATCATCTGTTTATTTATATTAGTAAACATAATGACTAGAATTTACTTTTATGATACCTTCTTAAAAAAAGTGTTATTCTAACAATATAATTAACAAATTTCTATTAATTTAATAAATAATAGTTAATTTAAAAAAGTACCTATTAGTATCAAAATACATTTGTATTTTTACTGTACTACGAAATTGATTCTATTTTTTAAATTATCAACATTTTTAATTATACAGGAAGTATGTTAGTATTAATTAAAGTTTTTGATCTAATTAAAATAACTATCGGTCGTAACGAAGTTATTTACCATATATATTTTTTTCCCTATCAAAATGTACACAGTGTTTTATTTAACTTTTAGTATCAGTAGAAAGAAAAAAAAACTCGGAATAATTTATCTCTATAGAATTTTTCGTTGCCAAATGAGTAGCAAGTTATATTTTAATTAACACAATATACGTATATATGAGGCCGTCGTGGCTCAGTGGGTTATGGGTGAGTTCGATTTCCACTTAGAGGAATGAAATAATATATTTTGGTTTTTGGCACTGGTATCAAGATAAAATTACGGCGTTGAGTTCCGCCAGTCAACAAGCAATGCCTTGAATTCGGAGAAAGCGTTGGGAACGGAATATCTTAACGCTAGGTTCCTTATGCTTACCCTGCTATGTGCGGGTTACGGCGTGAAAGTGAAAAAAGATAAAAATAATATAATATACATTTTATGTTTATTTCCTTTTGCCAGACATAAAAGAACGTATAGCAAAACAACGTCAACAACTCAACGCAAGGCTTGGATTGGATGTGGCGTCGTCTCTCGGCGTGGATATAAGCGGAGTTTACACCAATGAAGATTTGTGTCCCAACAAAGTTGTTATAAAACCGGAGGTTACTAGGGTATGTTGATATAACAAGACTTTATATTTTATCAATTACAGTATCCAAAAATAAAATGGATGATGTAGATTAAAATAAACTTTTAAAATAAATAAATCAGCTTCACGCTGTATCCCGCGCACAGCAGGGTAGGCAGAGGGAACCTAGTGTTAAGACACTCCGTTCTCCACGTTCTGCCGAATTCTGGAGGTATTGCATGTTGAGTGGCAGAACTCAACGCCGCGCTTAACCTCGACACCAGAGCGAAGAAATGGAAATATAAATTTAAGTAAATATTTCATCTCTTCGAGTGGGGATCCACCCAACCCACAACCAGTCGGTTTTACAGTCACACTTTGTGCCCCTGCGCCACGAGTGGCCTCAAACTTTTAGATGAAACATATTTTCATTTGCTTAGACCGAATGTTCCTTCATCTCAGGATCCTTCACTCTTGGTGGAATTATATTTCAGCTAATACAGATAACTAAAAAATAAATAAACAATAATATTACAGCGTCCAGTGCAAGAAATAATAAAATGCAAAGGCCTAAGTTCCCGCGAAATGAACCTCGCGAAGAGACGCGCGCGCGCCGCCTTCAGCAAACAGAAGTCAAGGGACTGCGACGACGCCCCCTCCACTCCCCTGACGCCCCTCACGCCCACCACTTCTGCGCCCCAGTTCCCCATCGAGCCTGAGAGGAAGAAAATGAAAATGGAAACTGTTGAGGAAACGTCAGGTAAGATTATATCAATGATATATTTGGGTACAACTGTACGGACCAATTTTCCCTCTGCCTTTACCTACGCGTAAGATGGGCAACCTAGTATAGATTCTCTTTTCTTTTTGAGTTGCTTTTATAATAATAAAGTCCAATCTTGCTGTTTTAACGAAAATAAAATTAGTGAAATGATCCTAGCATGAATTATATTTATATAGATGATGAAATATTCAATATTGAACGTTTTTTTATTATATTATATTACCATATCTTATTAGGAGCAGCTTTAAAGTAATACTAATATGATGTAATATTTTTTATTATTTTTTTTAAATAGGTACGAAGTTGACTCAAGGTTCCCTGTGTGCAAGGAACCTTGTGTTGACATTCCGTTCCCTACTTACGTGGCACTCAACGCCGCGTCTTCTTCTTTTCAAAGCTGGACATGAAATTAACAAATTTCCTGAAATACTAATCGAACCCACAACCATCGCGCTTAAAGTTAGACTCAGTGCTGCTACGCAAAAATACTTTTTAATAATGACTAATGTATCTATATCACCAGAGTTGTTTGGTAATCCTTTTAATATACAACCATATTTTGATCTATTCAAATTTCTATATAAATAAAAAAAATAAAATCAGCTTCACGCTGTATCCCACAGACAGCAGGGTAGGCAGAGGGAACCTAGTGGTAAGATACTCCGTTCCCCACTTTCTGCCGAATTCGGGAGGCATTGCGTGTTGAGTGGCAGATTTCAACGCCGCGTTTAACCTCGTCATCAGTGCGAAGAAATGGAAATATAAATTTAAGTAAATATTTCATCATGGTAACTCCTCTTTTTCGTTTTAGTACCTCGATCATTAGAATTGACGTATTTTTTGTATAGTTTATTTACTGTTTATATATTTTCCATGCGTCATCGAGTAACGTTTTAAGAGAAGGCCTTGAACTGAATAATATTACCACGTTTTAGATCACGACACGAAATTGCCAGATAATTATGATAAATATTGTATAACAATTGTGATTTATTTATATATGTGTGTATTTTGATTTGTTAGCGTTGTTGGGTTGTGAGTTATTTAATTTAAAAAAAAAATTGTAATTTTTTTTTAATCAGCTTCACGCTGTATCCCGCACACAGCGGGTAGGCAGAGGGAACCTAGTGTTAAGACACTCCGTTCCCCACTTTCTGCCGAATTCGGGAGGCATTGCGTGTTGAGTGGCAGAACTCCACGCCGCGCTTAACCTCGACACCATAATTAATTGTGTATACATATTGTACTATGTATTGTGTTTCCCTCGCAGCGGAGGCGTGGTGCGCGCCGCGCCGCGACGGCTCGTGGGCGGAGGGCGCGCGCTGGCCGCTGGAGGGCTGGTGCAGTGCGCTGCAGGCGCAGCTGTGCGGCGCCGCCTGGGAGGCGCGCCACGGCGCCGCCGGCGCGCTGCGCGAGCTGCTGCGCGCGCGCGTCGCCGCCTCCGCGGGCTGGCGCGCGGGCCTCGCTCCCGCCCAAGTAAGTGAGGGGGACGGGGGCGGAGGGCGGATGCGGCGCGCTGCAGGCGCAGCTGTGCGGCGCCGCCGGCGCGCTGCGCGAGCTGCTGCGCGCGCGCGTCGCCGCCTCCGCGGGCTGGCGCGCGGGCCTCGCTCCCGCCCAAGTAAGTGAGGGG
>JAATLQ010030061.1:7923-21448 GCA_013421005.1 Heliconius erato x Heliconius himera | reverse complement strand
ATTATAAATATAATATAATAATTCAAAGCCTATGATGGCACGATCTTTTAGGATCGAAATTCTTATAAAGGCAATATATGTGTAGGAGCGACACATATTGTGGATCTTTGATCCTTATTATAATATTGAATGTTGCTTGACGTCGCGAAGGCTGACGTGATGGTCTTATGCGAACTGTTATAGCGACATTAACTATGTCGTGGCTGATGCCGTCTCGCAGTACGCTCGCGGTACGTAAGCTATATTTGTATGGCGTTGGTCATTGATATATTGTATACCACTTCTACGACTTGGTATACGACTAGTAGGTGTGTGGTGCTGTTATGTCCCAGGTCCGGTGTATGTAATAGTGTCCGCCTGTCTCGTACGGGTGTGTGGTGCTATTTTATGTCCTGGAACTCTGGTGTATGTAGTAGTGTCCGCCTACGGTTCGAGACACGACTGTGGGGTGTGTGCCGTGCGTTTATTTAACATATCGGCCGCCTTGCGGTAATGCGTTCATTCCAACGCCTTATATTGATCTCACAAATCAATCAACACCACGAATCACTATTCTAATACAATCTTATTATAAACAAGCGTAACAAGTACCTTCGGAAAGATCACACACAAACGTCCCGGAGAGTTCAATAAGACTGTTGCAGCCGCAGTCTGGTAGGAACTCACGGTGTAGGGCGGGGCGGGGCCCGTACTCTTTCTTCCTTTTATTATAACTAGTTCGCAGTTATAGTGGAGAGGAAGATAGGACGCGCTCTTGGCTTATCTTCGGACGAGCTTCGAGTTATGACAATGTTATATTGTCGAGTCTACAGTTATCTAAATAACTGATACAATAACAACTTCTGATGGCAAATATCTTATTAAAGCGATACCTTCTAATGGCATAATATGAAATTCTTAACACTGTTTCCTCTGAATCTCTAAAAGATTTTGGGTTCTTCACGATCACAACTATAAACGGTTCTAACCACTAGACACATCACGAGCCAAGGCATTATTTAATAAATAATATATTTAAAGGTGTTTGGGATATCAGTTACAACGCTAAAAAAATATGTAATTTCTAATTATGTACAATATATAAATTAAAAGATGATTTATTTATTAAATTATTATGCAACAAGTGTTAATGCTGCAACTGTGCGACATTAGGAGTAGTCATTAGCGGAGCCATCTTGTGAGGCTCATCTGTGGATGGCGGAGGGGGGCACGTGGCACGTGGGGGGAGGCGAAGCGGGGAGACAGCGTGCATTTGAAGATATAATTAAGCTAACTGCCGAAACAGCTACAGAAATTGTGGTATTTTTTTCAAAAGCATTTTTTGTTTAACGATAACATAGTAAGAAGTTCGATTCAATTATGTTACTTCAATTAGACGCTGAGCCTAAAATTTACTGAAATACCAACCGCGCGGTCTCCGGGTACGACGGGACAGGTACTTAATCGGTATTATTAAAGTAAAATGTTACGTATGACCAAATTTGAGAATTTATAAGAATCGAATGAAGTACAAGTAGTGGGGAAGCTATAGTTATTTAGTGAAATTATTTTAATCGTATACCTACTTTTATTTTGCTTCACGCTGTAATCCGCACATAGCGCATAGTATACGGAGAGGCAACCTTAGGAACTTAGTAATTTCCCGTCAATCCCGTTCTCATTAAGAATTCGGCGGAAAATGGGGGCACTTTTCACGGAATTTTTAAGGCTTTACGAGTTGAGTGGCGGAACTCAACACTCGAGCGCGTTGCGCTTACAGTCACACGCTTGTGATAATATAAATATACCAAATATAAATATACATAAACAGTTACCTCGGGCACTAATTATCCTTCAGGTGTCATATACTACTATTAATTATTTCCATTTGGCCACGAGTTAGAAGCCGGAAGTTAAAGCTGCTCTAATATAATAAGATACCAAAATTACAAATCAAAAAGTGGCGTCGCGACATAATAACAGAGGAGATCTTTCACCGAGTTCCGTCACACGACAGGTGGTGGTGGCACGACGCCGGAGATTATAGGACGTATGCTCTATGAGTTGTGTTATGTACTCTGTTGAATGAACCTGTTACACACTGCGTTGACAGGGGAGACGCTATCACTTATTTTTACATAATGTGTTGGTGAGTCGATAAGGAAAGGCTAGTGACAAGACACTGTTAAATAGCTGCTTCCCAAAATCTTAACTGCTTCTGCTGCTAAAAATCTTAACTTCTAAAAGTGCGTGAAATGACAATTATTATATTCTCTTAAATAAATTGTTACTGTAATACACTCAAAAGTATTTTGTTATTTTTTTTCTTCCCAGCCTGTCATTTTCAGTCAAGTTTTAATTGAAGAAAGCCAAAGGAAACACTTAATGAGAAATCTCTTGAAAAAATCTTTTGTTTCTCATTAAAATTTTAACATTCCAAAAATACTAAGTTAAAATTTACTTCCTATCTACGGTTCTTGTTTTCACCTCCATAGTATCCCGTGTTCATAAAAAAAATCAAAATTATTTAATTCTTCATCGCAGCGGTTGTGGGTTATATCCCACAACCGCTACGTATCGGTTCTGAGTAGCGGAAACGTAAAACGTACTTCACGGTGTTGAGTTCCACATCGTTTTAAATTCAATATAGTGTTTTAAATTCGTGCGGAAAAAGAAGAATGGAATGTCGTATTTTTAATTTCTCTTTACCAACCCTGCTATATGCGAGGTGAAGCTTAAAAGTGTGATTACATCGCTGAACATTATTTTCGTTTCATTGTACTTATAGATCTCTTCTAAGGTTTTTTTAATATGATTTGACACCGATTGGAACTATTTATTAACCTAACAATGCTTTAACAGTACTATTTTAAATTACATTACAAATAATTATATAAGTAAACAACCTCTTACTAACGCTGTTTTATATTAACGCTTTACGCAATTTTTTGCACTGACACATACTCAGTTGTATAGAGACTGTGTACGTGATCCACACAGTAGCCTGTACCGTAGCATCTCTGTAGGGAACTAACAACATAAATAAGTTGTAACAAGCGTATAAAAATTTCGACGTAGCTTGGGAGAACGCATGGCTTAGTGGTCAGGGCGCCTGGTCGGTTTCCAGGAGGCGCGGGTTCGAGTCCCGCTGCGTTCAAATTTTTATACGTTTTCTAAATAAGTATTTTTCTTTCCTAAGTGTGGAATAACACTTTAAAAAATGTTAAAAAAAAATTGTTACATGTCTACCAAATAAAAGCATGTAAGAAAAATAATTCGGGTCTTTTTTTCGATGTATTTGGTTTGTATCTTTAATTAATATTATTTTGTTTGACCTTGGCTTTCCGCTTACAGAAGAATCAGAATTAAGGAGAAAATTCTATTATATTGAGAAGTTGGCGAGGTTGACGCAAACATTTAATTAATGTACAGACGTTGTTTAATCGTCCTTCGTCTTATCTCCGAAGAAGCTTTATATCCAAATGTTTGGAAAGTCTCGTTGATAGCTCAAGTTTACGGGATAAATTGTTTATAAACTTCGTGCCTCCATACAAGAGAAATCCGGACGGAAAATGGTATCGTATTTAGTAGGAATATTCTATTTTTTAGTTTCGCGCTGTATCGGGCATACAGAAAAGTAAAAGAATGATGGGAGGAACTTAGTTCTAGGACTCTCCGCTCTTCACATTCCACCCAATTTTCTAGACATTGCCTGTTAAATGGCACAACTCAACGCCGCGTTTCATGTGTTAATATTTAAATAATTTATTAAATTTGAGAAAATGTTACAGCTGATATTGATAATACATTGTAAATTTCACTATAATTTTGATATGGGTCCAACGTAATAAAGTTTTAAGACGAAGCTTAAATCCGGTCGGAACCCTTTTAATCTACTCACTCGCTAGTTTTTTGTTTAATTTCAGTTGGTATTATCTATATATATATATAAAAGGACTTGTGCTGACTGACTGAGGTAAGACGCACGCAGAGCCGTAACGGCTGATGGTAGAAACGTGAAATTTGGGCAGATGTTTATTTTCATATTCTGGACATCCACTAAGAAGGGAATTGGAAAAATTTTGACCCTAAAGGGATGTGATACAGACAGATACAATATTGTGGTGTTCTCAACTTTTCACTTCCTTAAGAGGTCTCGCATAAAGAACTATCTACTCAGTTTGTACAAGAAAAAAGATATTAACTTTTACTCGAGTATAGGTCGAACATTACATTTGCTAAACAAAACTAAAGGTTTCTAAAAAGCGAATAATCATAAAAACAAACCTTGGACGAAACAAAAACAATTCGTTGCTATACAACAAAATTGGATCTGTGACTTTCAAACGTATCAAGTTGGGACAAACTAACGAGGAGCTGCTCGAGCTCATGCTGTGCTACAATAAAAAAAAAATAGGCTAGCTTGTGATGTAGTGGGAACTGATAACCATTATTGTATAAGTATAATACTATCCAACTAGAATACAATTGTTAAATTTTAATTTTTAAAAAGTACATGATTTTTGCATTTAATTTATCTTATAATCTTTTACTGTCGTACAATATTCAATACTCCCGGACACTTAAGTTTGCTGTATTTGCAACGTAATTAATACCTACACGGTATTTCCCGTAGACCTACAAGTATCTAATTTGGCAAGTAAGAATTTGCACAATAAATTAAGTAAAAAAATATTTTTGTATACATTTCTAAATCGTTTTAATTATATACAAAATGAGTGCATATGCCCACTCTTCTACTTCCTGTTGACTTACAATCCTGATCGGTACGAAACCCTCGGCGGGCGAGTCCGAGTTACGGTTGAACGGTTTTTTTTATTCTTTTATAAACTCAAGCGTAGTCAAGATGGTTGGTACTTGGAAGCTGCCAGTTCGTTCGATTGAGCTAAAATGTATATTAATTGTATTCGTGGTGATACAACTTGGGTGAAGCCTTTGTTGACAATTTGACAAATAGTACAAAGTAATAGAGCAAAGGTGAATGGAGTACTTAAGTAATGTCGTAGAGCCCGCGTCGCCGCCGGCTCTATAGCTTGGTGGTTGACACTATTGAATTATATTAAATGTTGTTTGAACAAGTTCAATTTGAATCTTAACAAAAGCTTTCAATTACCGTCCTAAATAAATTAGACGGTTTAAAAGAAATCGCTGACAAATATTTAAATAGTTATATTTACTTTTCCTCAGATTTATATGAATGTACTAATAATGTATTTTCACAATAATTTTCCCCACAAATTTATTTTTAAATTGTTATTCGTGCGCAATGGCACAGCGTCAGACTGTAAGCTTGGCGGTTGTGTCTTTGATTTCCATTTGGCGAAATAAACATTTTTCTTTTCTTCGCTCTGGTAAGGAAACAAAACGCGGCATTATATTCTCATTCAACACAGACTACCTAGAAAATTGGATACTTCGTTCCCCTCGCACCACGAGGGGAACGAAGTGTCTAACACTAGGCCCTGTGCCCATCCTGCTAAACAGGAATACAGGTGAAGCTAAGAATTTAAATGTTAAATGAAAAGTAGCTATACTTATTAGGTACTTCTTACTAGTAAGTATAAAGGAAAAGTTTCATATTTATTCATAATTATAGAGTATCAAATCACGATAATATTAAAGCATTGATAAATTCTCATTAATCCCGAGGCCGCTGTGTAATTGTATAAATATACCTAATCATCACAAGTGATCTTTTGATATAATTTACTAAGGATTTTATTACTAGAATAAATTTTTCAGCTTTTTGTATCTTGCAAATAGCTTTTATGGTAGGCAGAAGAAACCTAGTGTCAAGACACTCCGCTCTCCACTCTCCGCCTAATATATTGTGTGTTTAATTACGCAACAGTAATAATGGGTTTGATTCGAATTTCCGACGGATGACCATCTTTCTGCAGTTGTAAAATAATGTTTGGCGTAGAATTTTGAGTTGGGGCAGAACGTGGAGAACGAAGTTTCCTGACTCTAATTCCCCTCTGTCATAACTTTAATATAGTATAATATAAAGTCATGATCAAGCTATTCCTTATTTGATGGCAAATTAAAACAGTCCTTAAGGTTACCTTAGATATAGAAGGTTGTAAATGATTCCATCGTGCGGTGTCGTTTCTATGCAATATACAGAGCTTATAATTTTAATAGTTTTGCTTACGTAACACTACTTTGACCCTTATTTAGTACCGGAAGATAATACGATGATTTCTTTAAGTAAAACAATTGAAGGTAAACTTATATGACATGTAGACGTCATCTTAAATAGTTTGCTTAGGTTAGGAGTCTAGCTGTTCATGTCGTAGTTTCAGGTTCGATACTGAGAATATTTATGTTTAAGAAAAAAAGGAAAGACGAAAGATGAGACACGAACGTTGAGTGATAAATTTGGGACATACGTTTGTTAAACTTAAAAAAATACGATGTCAAAAACAAGACAATTTTAGCTTAAAGTTTTAACAAAATTAATTTTATATACTGAATATACTCGTATATAAGTCGATATTCACGTCTCTATGCATAATTCGAACGAACCCAAATTTAGTCCAAGAGAGGCAGAGAGAGACCTCGGTTGACCTTTGAGAACACCAACATGTACCATAAATAAAATTATCTTAGACTTTCCCGCGTTATCCAAAATAACATCTGCAACGTTTACAGCGCAACACAAACACATTTAAAAGGAAGAGACGATAAATTCCGCTAAACGTCAAGACTGTAGGAACTAAAGTTTGTAGGTGTAACACTTACGTGCCATAAAATATTCTGAAAAATAATAGAGTGAAGGTAGTGGAAGTAGTTCTTGGTCGTGGTCGTAAATTAGTGAAAACATCCGGTGCACCAGCTCTCCGTGTCTTTGACGAATCACGTTTTCATTTAAATATTTTGCATTGAATCGCTTAAATGGCATATTCTCATAATCTAGGCAGCTAATAAATAGAATTTATAGGCAGCTGACCATTTTCTCAAGTAAGAATAAAAAAAAAAAGAAATTTGGTCGTATTATCATTTTCTATCCGAATCTAAGTCTCTGGTTCAGAATCTAAATATTTTAAGATTAGTTTAGGACTTGTACCACATAATAATAAGACTGATAAATAAATAAAAAAAAATAAACGGCCGCTCATTTTTAGCTTCACTCTGTATTCCACATTAATTATATCAGAGAAGGCTAATTTTCGAGACATTATCATGCCATTCTATTGGAATAGAATTGAAAGCCACGCTTTATTTTGTAACCAGAGCGTGGAATTTAAAATAATAAATTTCTCCTAGCGAGAATCAAACTCACAACTGTTGCATTCACATTCAAATACTGTACCACTACGCCACGACGATCTATCACTTTAAAGCTAAATGAAGTAAAATTTATACGATATTTTTAGAGCTTATGAAGAATATCTGTGTTAGTCGTTGGTTACTTCCGTCCCTGTACCTGTTGGAACATTGGAACATATTTGGTACACAGTAATACATAGAACGACGCTTTAATTTTTGTAAAAATATAATATTATAGAAGATTTTCAATAAAAAGAAAGAATAATAAAAATTCTTTCATTTTTCAAAAATTTATGCTTTGAAACGTCTATTAGCCGGACATTGGCGTGACGGATTGTTCGCGTGATCACACTAGCTGATGGTATCGACATATATGCAGAATAAATTTTAGATATTTCTATGATAATAGCAATTTTTGAGGCATTACATGTTGAGTGGCAGAACTCAACGCTGCAACGCTGCAACTTTGCTTCGTTATCTAATTTAAGTTTACGTAAGCTAAGAAATGAATATATTAAATATTTAATTCTCCCTCGCGGGTATCGATCCCGCTCATTTTTTGTGTTTAAAATAACTTAACGCTACATCGCTCATGTAGCAGTGCGTGGGGAACAGAGTGTCTTAACACTGGGTTCCCTTTGCCTATCCTGCTGTAAGCTGCTAAGAGTAGCACCAAGTGAGATAAACACATGTTATATTTGCCCATAGTATAACTACAGTAGTATAATTCAGCTGTTACATGTAACACCTATGTCCCAGATAGTGTTTCACTACACGTCACAGGGGACAGGAAGGGAGGGGGAGGGGAGGGGGTTGAAGGTTGTTGCATCTAAATATTTTCCACAAAGCGCGCCGTACATTCCGCGTGGCGTCGTGACGTTAATTATTATGTTTTTGGTAATACCGGTATATCTTATCTTCCTTCCGTTAGGAAGTATACACGTATGTAACTAAGATAAGCGTGTCGCAACCGCACACCGTCGAACTGTAAATGTAAAGGTTGTGGGTTTGATTCTCACGTGGAAGTCATTATTTTTTAAGTACTTTTAAAAACTATAATATATATAATAACATAGTATTGTTAATATATTCCGTCTCCTAATTTCGTGCCATCATTTTTTTCCTATAAATAAGGCATATTACTATTGCATTAACATTCTAAGGCTATTATTATATATAATAACTATTGCATTAACATTCTAAGGCTACCTCGCCACGATGACTTCACTCACAAAAATCTTACAAAAATCGTATAGATACTTGTTAAAATACGAAAAACAAATTAAATAATATACAGAGTCACGACACAACGCAATACTAGTATATACAATATACGTATTAAATAATTTAGGATTTAGAGGTTTGTGACTCACAAATGTCTCTAAATAAACGAAGCAATGAAGGTGAAGTGCGTTGATTAATGACACCACGAGAGAGACTAGTAGAGACTGTTGTTGGATAGTCTCTTAATTTTAATTAGACTATGTTTGGGGTTGATCTTCATTTTGATTATATTACAGTAATATAGTTTCACGCTGTATCCCGCATATGGCAGCAAAAATGAAATTAAAAATAATTCAATAAATATAATCATGATATTTTCTTTACCACTAACGCTTCTTCGTAAATGCGGCCTTGAAGCGAGAAGTTTTCATTCAGTCCCCTAAACCTTCAGAAAAGATAAAAGAACAATCCATCTAGTTCTCGTTACTTCTTCCTCAATAAACATTTTAAGCATGATGCGGCGGGATTTAACGAATAAAAAAATGATATATTTTTTTATTCGTTAAATCCCGCCACTTAAAACCAAATGTCAAATACTTACAAATTAAAAGTTTTTTAAAACCAGATTTCTTTATATAAAATAGATAGATACAAACGCTACAAATACGTTAAAATAAATAACAAATGAAAATGAAAAATAAAAATTCTTGTAGGGAATCCTTTAATCGTGAAGCTAGAGGCAAGTTCTGCTTCACTTGTGCTCTATTCAATCCCGTATAGAGCATGTAGCTCGAGAACACGTCGCTAATGTGCTCACAACTTTTTCTATTCTCTTATTAGAAGCTTCACACACGACATATACCACATCTTGGAACGATACTATTTTTTTACTAGGATCGGATTTATACTCATATTATACAGCTGAAGAGTTTTTTTGTTTGAACGCGCTAATCTCAGGAACTACTGATTCGAATTGAAAAAATATCGCTGTGTTGAATAGTCTATCTATTAAGAAAGGTTGTAGGCTGTTGATACATCATGTTTATTGTTTCGATATAATCCACTGTCACTGTGCTGCGAGTTGCTTCGGTCACTTTGAATGTGATCGAGTAATGTGTCATACATCTGTCAGTCATTTCCATTTGAAGACGCGAGTCAAATAAACTGAAATGAATAGACAATCTTTAGAAATTGTCCGCGTCGTGACAGTAGTAGTAATAGTAATCGTACTGACATAACATTTGTTTTGTTATAAAAAACTTAACTTCGTCATTTTAAGATATATATATGAAATTGCCAGAATATTCTTCTTTTTTTATGGAAAAGGCAAGGCAAACGAGCGTTCGGGTTACCTGATGGTAAGTGATCACCACCGCCCACGACCCCGTGCAACACCAGAGGAGCTGCAGGTGCGTTGCCTGCCTGTAAGGTGGGTAGGGCGCCGGAGCCCGGCATTACCTGATGCGAAACGCAGTGGCATAAAGCCACTACTTCACGCCGGTTTTAAATGCCGGGAGTGGTAATGATCCGGTCGAGTCTGCCCATGCGTGTTGCCATTGCTGGCGACGTGACTCTACCACACGTACTTTAGTCGCCCCTTACGACACCACCAATACCAGGGTGATCGTATTCTAGGGCGGGGTCACACGGCACATTCTTATTGCCAAATTGTTAAATTTACACTATTTATTAGTTGCAATGCAAATTCCAGTCGGCATAATGACGTCACAAACCTGTACAGCTTTTCCATTATTGCTTAGTAGATTGTGAAAATATATTCACTGATATACTCACTATTGCTCACTTCTATAAAAAAATATTGTTAGTGAACAATTGCAAACCACTCTTCAGAGTCCTAGTACTATAATGTCTTTGCTGAGCTAAATGTAGATTACCATACAATAAGAAGTATAAAAATAAGCAAGCTGCTGGTTGTAAATAGGCTGTACTCGTATATTGTATAGATAATAGAATATGTTTGTTTTGAAGCACTAAGCCGTCGAGGAGTTGTCGAGACGATGCAGGAATTATGTAAAGAGGAGCTTTATTATGCAGATTGAGAGCCGCGTCTTCTTAACGAAATATAATAACTGTTTTATATTATATATGTTTATTATATTGAATCATCACAATTGAAATTAAGAGCATCACTGCGTCGGACTGTAAACGTGACGACTGTGGGTTCGATGGCATTCAGAGCAATTTGAGGAATTGTGGATTTTTATTTTATCCCTCTGATATCAAGATTAACTGTGGCTTCCGCCGTCACTCAGTACGTACAGTTATGAAAATTAAGAATAGTGAAGAATAGAGTCTTTCCTTGTTTATGCGTGGGAGCGTAAAACAAAAAATGAAGAATAATGATCGTAATGGTTGAATCAGAGAACCAACCATTACGATCATTATTCTTCATTTTTGTTATAATCATCGTTATGAACGTTAAGTACAGAAAAGTTTTAAAACATTTCTTAATTTAAAAAAACCTTTCGAAATAATTCTGAAAGTTATTAACAATGCATTGAAACGTGGTTAAATTACAAATTTTACTATCAATTCATTCAATTATCTATGAACCCAGGCGCGATGATATCAGACGCTCATGTCGACCACTCGTGCATTTTTAAATCTAAAATTTGTGCTTCACAGAATATATTGAATTTAATTTTTACAATGGATAGGTTTTACTGTGTTTTGATTAATACAGAAAGCTTTAAAGTCCATGTAAAAATGTATGATTTACTTAAATTTATTTTTTAATAGAAAAGACAAAATGACAAAGAGGAATTGCTCAATTATTTTGTATTCAGTGTTTAAATACACTTCACTTCCTGACGACGTAATTTTGCTGCTATCCATACCTATATTATAAATTCGAAAGTAACTCTGTCTGTCTGTCTGTCTGTCCGTCTGTCTGTCTGTCTGTCTGTTACGCAATCAGGGCCAAACCGCTAATTCAATTGTGATAAAATACTCATAAAGAGATACTCTAGGGTCTTCGGATGAACATAGGTTACTTCTTTTTCTCATATTTGTAATACTGTCGATATATACTAATATATTAAAATACCTTTTAATTTGACAGACAATTTATTCCGCCATGTTAATAACAACCGACCGTTGCTAAGCAACGGTTTGCTAAGTTTGTTATAAGAAAACGTCACCCAAAATGAGCTTAACGCATACAAGGCGTGCGCTGACTCAACCTTATGACATTGACAGTTTTGTAAATTTTCATACATTTTCGAAGTACTGTTAATTTTGATGTAATTATTTGCTGTTTATAATTAATTATTTTTTTTTTGGTTCTTCGCTTATTCGAGTAGTAGATTAGTTAGATTTTCATAAATTTCTTGGTGTGGTGTAAGTGCGGCCCTGCGCGGCATCGGCATAATATTATTTAAGCATTTATTATTTAAGGAAAGAATTGTTGGTTATTTCATCTCGGTTGGATAGTTATCTATACCGTTGTAATACACATAATAAATTATAGTTTTAGTTTTTTGGGATTTTATTTGATATTGCTCGCAAAACTTATCATATTTAATGTAGTAAGTACTTTAGTTATTTTTTTTAAACATTTTTAAAGTGTTATTCCACACTTACGAAAGAAAAATACTTATTTAGAAAACGTATAAAAAATTCGACGTAGCTCGATTAGAACGTATGGCTTAGTGGTCAGTACGCCTGGTCGGTTTCCAGGAGGCGCGAGTTCGAGTCCCGCTACGTTCAAATTTTTACACGTTTTGTAAATAAGTATTTTTCTTTCCCAAGTGTGGAATAACACTTTAAAAATGTTTAAAAAATATTAAATAAATAGTATTCTCTCTTGCCAAACGATAATTCTTAGTAATTATCTGTAGGTAGCGGAAATTTGTAAAAATCTCCCTACAGAGATGCTAACAACATAAATAAGTTGTGTTGGAACGAACGCACAAGCGCATGAAAATTTCGACGTAGCTCGATGAGAACGTATGGCTTAGTGGTCAGAGCGCCTGGTCGGTTCCCGGGTAAATCAGTAAAATTGATCACTGAAAGTCCAATAAAAATTAGTTCAGTTATTCTGGACATTAGCTCGGGGAAATAGAAAGACAGACAGAGACAAAAAATATAACATTTTTTATTGTACTTAAGTATTATGTAACATGCACTTGCTAAAACATAGCATAACACATTTAATTTTAATTCTTTTAAATATTTATTTTACTTTGATGATATTAATAATGTAACTGGTTTTTTTTATTAATATTTTAATATGATTACGTTTACTTATATTTTTTTTCATTTAAATTAGATATTTTCAAAAACAATTTTATAAATATATCTAATAAGCATTCGTATAGTTCAAGTGAGCGAAGCCGCGTCCGGGTCCGCTAGTAAGAATATAAATAGCAAGAATGTATGTCATATAATTGTATGTTCGTTTTCGATGGCACAGTAAGGGAGGGTGTCGACTCCGATACAGTCACGAGCAGCCACAGGCAGATCCAAATAGCTTTAAACTTTTAATGAGTTTAAGCGCAGTCGTGCGGTTTTCAAAAAATATACACGATATAACTCTATGTATGTGATACTCTCCATATCTACACACATATTGTGGATCCAAGTGATCTTTGACCAATATTATGATATTGAATGTAGCTTGACGTCGCGGAAGCTGACGTGATGGGCTTATGCGAACTGTTGTAGCGACATTAACTATGTCGTGGCTGATGCCGTCTCGTAGTACGCTCGCGGTACGTAAGCTATGCTTGTATGGCGTTGGTCGTTGACATTTTATATACCACTTCTAAGACTTGGTATACGACTAGTAGGTGTGTGGTGCTGTTATGTCCCAGGTCCGGTGTATGTAGTAGTGTCCGCCTGTCTCGTACGGGTGTGTGGTGCTATTTTATGTCCTGGAACTCTGGTGTATGTAGTAGTGTCCGCCTACGGTTCGAGACACGACTGTGGGGTGTGTGCCGTGCGTTTATTTAACATATCGGCCGCCTAGCGGTAGTGCGTTCGTTCCAACGACTTATATTGATCTCAC
>JAATLQ010030060.1:0-13576 GCA_013421005.1 Heliconius erato x Heliconius himera | reverse complement strand
TTTCATTTCTTCACTGTGGTAACAAGACAAAGCCTGGCGACTGAGTTCCTCCAGTCCTCCACTCAACACGCAATATTAGAAAGCAAGGCCTCGAAGATACTGAGGGTTGATGACCCCCATATCTCCTCCTTGCAGACTCAGACCAAAACACGCAAAAACACCGATTGGGCCTGTATAGAGCCAAGATTCAGCTTCATATGGGGAACTCTTCTCATCTCTGGGCTGGTGTACCCTAGTATCAGCTTGACCCATTTGATCGCATGCAACGTAGAGCCTTTCGAATCACTTGTCACGAACACTTTGGCTTTGCTTAGAGACGTCTCCTCGCTGTGAGTTCTCTTCCACATTTATAATCGAGAGTATTCTGAGGAACTGTTTGACTTGTGACTTGTCACCAATTTTTTTAACCCTATAGTACGTCACAAGCTAAAATACCATGTACACCACCTATATACGTAGCACTCCACTACTGTGCGGCTTCGTAGGAACTTCCTTCCCCGCGCCACGCAACTGTGGAATGGCCTACCTGCGGCAGTGTCTCCAGGTCGATACGTCAGGGTACCTTCAAAAAGCGCGTCTATCTCCACGTTAATGGCCTTCTTCTTTGGTGTTGCATGGAGTCGTGGGCGGCAGTGATCACTTATCATCAGGTGACCCGAACGCTCGTTTGCCTTGTCTTTTCCATAAAATAAAAGTATAGATAATATTAACTTAAGAAAAAAATACATACCTTTTCACAATACAGAGAAAATTAAATTATAAATTAGCTGTGAATTTACCAAATAGGAAGCAATAAAGACCGCAATAAAAGAATCATGCTTTAATTACCTCTAACCCGGGTATACTGGTGGTCGTACACTGGTTGTATTTTAATAAAACATTATATGTTTTGTGAAGATTGTATTATAAAGGACCTAATGTGTTTTTTTTTTAAAAAAAACAGGTTCTCGCTTTTTCCCGTATAGCGGGTAGACGAAATCTTATGTTAGGATCTCCTGATAGGAAGCCTTCGTTCTCCAATGTCAACGTCGTGCTAGGACTATCTATCAGAAGGGCAAATGAAAATAACTTCGCTTTTATTTTATTGTAATTAAGTCAAAGCGCGCGCGCGCGTTGAGTTCCGCCATCTGCAGAAAGTGGAGAACAGAGTGCCTTAACAGTAGGTTCCCAGATTTCCTCACCTGCTATGTGCGGGATAGCTTGAAGTTAAAAAAATATTTGAAGGAATATTTGAGGCCGTCGTGGCCACAGTGTTACAGTACCTGACTGTAAACAAGTTGGTTGTCGGTTCGATACCCACTAACGAGAATGATTATATTACAATTATTTTCGTATCCCTCTCGATCTCAGGTCCCTCTCAGATTCACTCAGGTAGACAAGTCACGGATTTGAGCCAATTAACATGCACGCAACTCTATAATTGAGCATAAGCGATAAAATGGGAACGGAGTGTGGTTTAGGACTGTAAACGGTACGGTTTGCCCGTGTGGGTCCGCTTCCCTCTCGGAAGAATGAATTATTTTCATTTTCTCTCAATATTATTATTGCGAGAAAATGAAACTAGAAGACTAGCGCAACGTTGAGTTCCGAAATTAATTACGAATTATTTCGAAGTTGGAGCAGTGAAGTATCTTAATACTAGGTTCCCTTTTGTCAACTCTGCTATATGCGGGTTATATCGTTAATCTAAAACAGTGGTTCCCAACCAGTGGTCCGCGGACCACCAGTGGTCCGCAGAGGCCTAAATATGGTCCGCGAACGATTTTAATTTTATGACTGGGGATGGTGAGGCGAAGTTTCTGTTTGATTATCACAGTTAATTTTTATTATACCTACATGTATAGTGGTCCCTGCTACCAAGAATGATATAAAAGTGGTGCTTGATCAAGAAAAGGTTGGAAACCCCTGATCTAAAAGAACCGATCAAGTGCGATAGATATTTAATATTAGCGTCAGCTTGATCCCTCCACACGATCTTGGGGTCTATATAGACGACATATGGACGATAGATGGACAGATGTACAGACAGGACCAGGCCACAAAGTGATCCTATAAGGGTTCCGTTTCTTTTTCTTTTGAAGTGTGGGACACTAAAAAATATAAAAAAGAATAAGAATTACCTTCCACTTCGCTAATATGTATAAATCAAGTAGAAATTAAATTACCCCAGTTCTGTCGTCTCATTTATCCTAATAACCTAATATTATACGTGACTTACTGAAATATGACTGTTTTAAAAGAATTTGTTCGTTTCTTATTTTATTTTGTGTGAGACAATGTTACTATGTAGTATTTATTATGTAGGATTGAGGCAGGTATGTACAAGTTAAACTTTATTTAGTTTTCTTAATTTAATATTTTTGGTTGTTACATACTTTTTGTCACTTTTAAGCACTTTTTAAAATTTGTTAAGTACTTCGCTGGCGTTTATTTTGGTTGACACACGTGTCATTGAGAGTTTTATAGGTTAGTTTAGTAGTCGTTTTATAAGTTTGTAGGTTATAAATTTTAAAATGGATCCTGATCCCCCGCCATTTTGCCCTAATCCTCGTGGTATCGATTTTTAGGTGAATAGAAAAAGGTTTATGTAGTCAAAATTAATGTTTATATGGTCGGTGGTCTTGGCGTACGAGTCCGAGTTCCATTTAACCGGTTTTTATTTTTTCTTTATCTATTTAGTTCAGCATATATTTAAGCACGATCCCACAACCATCACGCTCCCTATAAGAAACAGTCCTACTACGCCAATATGGATTTTTGCTTAAACACCTTATTATGGCAAATGGGCGCCCATACAGCATAAGCAAAGCTATTTCTATTCTTTATCAGTACAACCATTAAATATCATCTGAAAAGCAAAAACAAAGCAAATTATAATTGCATTGTTATCAGTGAAAATGAAGTCACAATATAATTACCACTCTCACGCATAGTCGTTAGTTAGAAAACAATAGAATGTATGCAACATTCTATATAATAATATAGTAATTACTGTAACTGTCGATTGTATACATTTGACTGAATGTGATAATTTATTTACGATTCAAATTCAATCGAACATAATCGAAGCATATTACCGAGATATATAAATAAAAAATATATTTATACGTCCCCTAATTTTCGAGAGTTTATACGTTGAATGACGTCATGCCTTGTCTTGCCCCTAAAACAAAAAAACGAAAAAATCTCTAAGTAGTAATCGAACCCTCAACCGTCGTGTTTACAATCAGTCTCTGTGTCGCTGCACTACGACGGCCTCACGAAACTTAAAATAAATATTTAAAAATCTAGAACTAAAAACACATTTACGGTAGACCCTCCATTTCCGTCATCAGGTCCAGGAGAGCAATCCTAACGAATTATATATCTGATTTAATCAATAGACATTCTTGGTTCTAATCATTGAGGATTACATTGAAACGATTACGTGATATATCCTCCTCACTAACGGAGTAACCAACACAAAAATAACTTTTTAATTCGTACCAGTACTTAAATAGACAGACAGAACAGAGGGAACCTAGTGTTAAGACACTCCATTCCCCATTTTCTGCCGAAACCGGATCGAACCCACAAGTAGGTTTTACAGTCACACCTCGTGCCGCTGCGCCACGACTGGCCTCAATAGTATAGATGTTTCCTTTTATTGTATATTGACAATTCGACAAGGCGTACCGTTTCGTTTAACGTTCTTATTGAATCTCTTTTTTCTGTGTTTGAGAGAAAAAAGATTTGCATACGATAATACGGATCTTCCT
Organism: Heliconius erato x Heliconius himera; assembly: GCA_013421005.1. Lineage (NCBI taxonomy): Eukaryota > Metazoa > Arthropoda > Insecta > Lepidoptera > Nymphalidae > Heliconius > Heliconius erato x Heliconius himera. The sequence continues at coordinate 9,818 of JAATLQ010030060.1, read as the reverse complement.
GATGATAATCGGGTTTTATGCGTATTCGTAAATAAAATTGGTGTTTTTTTTTTGCTCTCAAACTTGCCCCGCAAATATAGCCTGAACAAGATAAGAAGGCAGCGGCTATGTTTGGAAATAGGCATAACTAGCATGAATAATCATTATAAAAATTAGTTTTTGAAGAAATCGGTTAAGTGCGAGACGGACTCGCCCACCGGGGTCCCATACAAATTTCATAATTGTAAGTCTACGGAAAATATCATACACATTTTGATTACGCGGCTTACCGCGTATGAAGACCGCCTCGAAATGAAGTTCTTATTTGCATAACGCTAAGTAACTTTACTTATAAAGTCAAGCCTAAGTTAGCGTTATGCAAATAAGAACTTCATTTCGTGTTCATTTCGTCGTTTCGTCAATTTTATCACAACACATGGTAGACTGAGGGACCCTGTGAATACTCTGTTACCATCAAGATATTTCCCCAATTTTCGCTGAATTTCGGAAACTGAACTCAACACCGCGCTTTGTGTCAATTGTGAAATGAAAATATTTATTATTTAATTTCTCCGAGTGGCAACCGAAAATTTTTCAGTCTTTTATTTATTTATTTTTTATTGAAAAGACAAGGCAAACGAGCATTCGGGTCACCCGATGGTAAGTGATCACCGCTGCCCACGATCCCATGCAACACCAAAGGAGAGCTACAGGTGCGTTGCCGGCCTTTAAGGTGGAGATAGACGTGCTTTTTGTACTCATGTCATATCGACCTGGAAATACTTCCACCATAGGTAAACCATTCTACAGTTCCGTGGCCTGTGGAAAGAAGTTCCTACGAAAACTACTTCAACCCAGTGGCCCTATTCGAGGGAGGCATTATTTTGTATAATGCAATGTAATTGAGTATATTTTGTAGCAAAAGTAAAAAATAAAAGATATTTACTATTTACCTTTACAGATTTTTGAAACAGCTCCACAAAATTCACGAAATAAACAATAATGAATGTTCTTTAATAGATTTTTACGGCCACAACATAAAGATACTGTTTATCATCACAATTCTAAACATGAACTGCATAAAAATAAAAATATTAAAAAAACGAAGATACTTTTATAAGTGCCCCCGATTGGGCACGGCGTGCCTATATGGATTAAAATTAGCAAAAATTGTTGTTAAAACAACTCTAAGCCGTTATATGTATATTTCAAACCGCTTATGATTATCAAAATAAAATTAAAATCTATCTCTATGATCATAAAAAAAAATAATCATAAAAAGAATGTACCTAACATTCATTTTTTTAATATCTAATAACATAAAAGATACCCCACTTGACATATTTCGTTGATATTTTTTTTACTTTGACGTTACTATGATAAAAACTCATGACAGTAATCAAGACTGATTTATCATGTTTTTAGTGACACAAGATTAGGACGGATCGATTGACGAAAGAATCATCAAAATTGGCCATTGGCCGAATTATTTTTTAGATGTTAGGTTTCACTTTAACATAAAAAAATATTTTTTTTTTTCAAGTTTTTAGGTTTGTTGCTAGATGATACTTCTCATTCTACCGAGTTCATCTACTAATCAAGCCCTTTCATTAGTCACATATATTAAGGTAGTTGTGTAAAATATGTAATCCGCCATCCTGTCGCGGCGGCCATCCATCTTGAATTTTATTTTTTTATAGTGTGCTCTATTCTACCAATAAAGTCCTTTCATTTGATACCCCTAAAGAGGTTGTTGTGAAGTAATATGTAATCCGCCATTTTTTATCGGCGACCATTTTGGATTTACAGGCATATTTTTTTTATTTTATTGTATTGTCACCAGAATCAAAGGAGTATATCAAATTTCAGATCAATCGGTTAACGGGAAGAGGGTGAAATTTAAAAACCGTTTAAAAAACAAGCCCCATGGTTCATTAGGATTAACAGTCGGGACCCTATTTATATTTTACGTGCCTCGAATTGTAGGTTGTCACAATTATTTATAATTATAGCACATTACAATTACAAATACTTGTGAGATTATATTATCTTTTTTTATACCTAGCGGCAAGGATAGCAAGTAGCTTTCAAATCCTCTCTAAGCTCGCTCTTTTTATAGCTTTACTTTGACATCTTAAAACGGACAATTTTATTTGAATTATATTCCAGCGACTACCAAGAAATTCGAACAACTATTAAAATATTTGATTACTAACAATATATACGTCTTTTTTTTCACTTTACTTCACGCTTTATCCCGTAAATAGAGTAGCTGTCTATTTTTCAAGACTCATAAAAATAACACATATAAAAACATCACAAAAAGTAGCTATAACAACGTAAATCAATCTTTTCGTCTAGTTCTCGTACATTTAGACGACTCCCTTTGTTTATAATTCAAGGGTGCGCCACGAATCAACTGATAGTTACAGTTCAGAAATTTCCACACAATATATCTTGAAGACGATACTGCCAAATGTATGGCATGCTTTAGGGACTCCACATTGTCAAGGCATTTAGAGCAAACCTTACTCTCTAAAACTGCCATAAATCACAATCCACTGACCAAACTTAATCCCAGCGATTCGGTTCTTTTTATCACTCCATTTCAATATCACAAAATATTGTACAATATATTGGCGCGAATATAGGAAAACACAATGAACAATCGTAAAAAAATGGCAGATTTCGAATTCAAAAATAATATTTTTTTTATTCTTAATTGTACCTAACAGTATTTAGGGTCAGACTACGTATATGTAATGAAAGTAAAAAACAGCAAATGGAAGATTATTTAAATACATATCAGGAAAACGTCGCTCAATAAAATTATATTTCACATGAAGTTTATTCGAGTATTTAATCTTATTTATTACATTTCCCGTTCATTCCTAATTAGTAACAGACTGGGCCTTATATTAAAAAAACGCTTTTCAAAATCTCATGAATCACGAGCTCTTTTGAATTGTAATTAAATAGCGTACGAAATTGAAATATATATTCTTCTTTTAATATTTTGCGAAAATCATATAGAAGTAGTCATATTATTAGTAGAGCTTACCCGCGGCTTCGACCTCAAAATATAAATGAATAAAATTTATATATAACTTTCCTCGAGAAATAGATTATCCAACACATTTTATTTTCAATTCAATTGATGATAATATTAATATGGGGAGTGTTCTGAAGAACTGTTTGACCTGTTAACTGCCCCTGACTTTTCTAACCGCACAGTATGTCACAAGCTTAAATATCATCCACCTTTCGTATTAACTTCCTTCTACGCGAAACTGAGCTGTAGAATGGCCTACGCGAGGCAGCGTTTTCAGATGGATATGACATGGATACCTTCAAAAAGCACGTTTATCTCCTTAAAGGCCGGAAACGCACCTGTAGCTCCTCTGTTGTTGCACGTTGCACTTATAGGTTAAATGACTATTGCGAGTCAGTGGCAACTTAATGTAAGGTACATTTTGACATGTAAGTAACATACATATATACGTATGTACATACAAATGCTATATAAGCTTAAAAACTTAAACTGCTCAAAAGTACAATTAATCGTCTAAAGGAAAAGAAATAACTTTCCGCTTTATCTTAGCTAGCGAAATAGCCAGAGAAAACAACGGTCACGAACAATACCGTCCACTGTCATCAACCTCTTGACTATATATACATCTAAGGCGTCCTCATGTTTTTTCGTGATCTGCCTCCAGATCATCAATATAGTTTTATTGAAAGTCAACTGAGGTCCCTCACTACCTCTCTAGCCAGCCAAGGATAAAAACTATAACTGATTTATAAGTAAACTGTATTTTTTTTCCTTTAGTTTAAGAAACTTTTCTTGCTTCTTCAATTTATTATATGCATCTTCTTTAATATGACAGATATCTAAATATAACATACATAATAAGGCAGAATTTATTTCTGCCTTTCCAGCTATTACACAACTGTAACATAATTAAATTTTAGTATAGTCATATTAAATTTTATAGCGTGTGCTTAATATTTAGATGGTCGATATTAACTGAATTACAGCAAGGATCCTGAAGTAGAGTAACTGGTAGGTAAAACATGATTTTCGAAATCTAGAGACATATATAGATTTCCAAATAACAAATTGATGATTAAGAACTAAATTTAAAAAGATACCTATTGGCACAGAGGTTCGATTTAGATACAGTCTTGACAAATATCAATATTGCATTCTCTGCATATAGATTTTTGCAAAACTGCGCTTTGCTTGTCTGCCTTTTTTTAGATAAAAAAATTCCGCAATAGCGTTGTTATATTTTCTGAAAATGTCGGTAACACATTTTTTAATCATTTTATATTTTGTTAGCATCCTCTTCACAGTAGTTGTCATCAGTCATTTTTGTTTTTTCAATTAAAACTGATGACAATGATTCGCATGAATTTTTTATAAAATCTATGTGACTCATTGGTTTTTCTTATTAATTTATCTTATAGTGACAGTATATTTATATCCCGTAAGATACCTCCATTTGCCAATGACTTCAGAGACCTCTTGGCTTCTATCTTTAATGTAGGCGACTATCGCATCTTCATTATCACTCCTGACATCATCTTTAGTTAAATATGATCAAGATTATTGTGTTGTTACACAATCGTCTTCCGCGGGGTCTGGATCCAGCGGAGAACAATCGTCATCATTTTCTAAAATTGTTGTGTCTAGTTTAGCTGTTAAAGGGACCCCTGTTTTATATTTAATCTTAAAATATAATACTATATGAGAAATTTTAGCTACACAAAACAATTAACTCAAATAATTCACAATAATAAGAAAATAAAAATTTACACAATAATAAGAAAACAAAAGTTACACAAAGCCCAATTAAACGTCAAAATGACGTGCAACATCTTCATTACAACAAAAAGAAGGAGCTAACTGATGAAAAATAGACTGGAATAAGGAACGGAGTGTCTTCTATTAAATTAGGTATATAAAACAAAAAACCGGTCAACTGCGAGTCAAACTCGCCCGGCGTGGGGTCCGCACCATGTTTAGACAGTAAGTCAATCTGAAGTACATCTTATAAAAGTTATCAAACTTAAAATTGTGGACGAAAGCACTTATCTTGTTTGAAATAAACTACAAATAAAAGTTTGTAATGTTTTTTTTATAAAATACCTATAAATTTCCCTTTCCAGATTGTTCCTTTATTTATATTTTAAATTCTCACATAGTGTCAAATTTCATAACTATAGGACCACGGAAAGTGCTCTATAGGTTTTGATTACGAGGTGAATGTACGAGCATTCAACGCGTAATCAACACCTATCTTTTTATTGAATAGACTTAGGAGCCTGATTTTTCTGTACTCCAAGGGACCGTATTCCTAAATATTTGATACGCGATCTCGAGATAAACATTCTTGACAGACGGAGAGATGGACAACAAAATGATTCTCTAGATTTCATTTTTAGGATTCCATATATCAAAAGGTAAAAAAAAGGAAAAACCAAAAAATGGAAATTTATAGGTATTTTTAATTAATTTCATTTAAAATAAGTGCATACTTTACGCAAACTTTAGTTTGTAAACTTTAATTTTACTTTGTAGTTGTACTTACCATTGACCTACAAAATCTAAAATAGGTACTTAAGCCTCGATGGACGAGGCCGACTCACACTTAACCGGTACTTTTTTCTCTTTATTCATTTCAGCAATTGTATCAATTACAGAACTACCTATTCCATGTAATATGAGAAGATGATAAAATAATCAAATTTTGATATCATATTGATGCTGAATTCTAAGCATCTTTTTAATCAATAAGAGTAAAATGAAACATCCTAATCAAAATTTATATATCAGTGTTATAGTCACTTTGTAATTAAAGTAAGTGTAAAATAACAAACTGTAATAACTCAAAGCCACACTACAATTACATACTTTGATCTATATTCAAAATCCTCGATCCTGTCAATTAATTCATTAAGATTTACTTGTCAATGTTCTTAATTAATCGAATTTCACATTTAATAATAATTGTCTAAAATGGCAATATATATAGTGTTTCTTTCGTATTTTACTTGAAACTGTAAAACATAATATATATCTACTATAATATGAGCATATCTAACATAATATGAGCCGAAGATATAAATTTTATATGTATACTTCAAAAAAAGGCCGTGAGATCTATTTATAATTTTAAAGCTCGAGATTATCTGCAAAATGTTTTTAAAGATTCAGGTATTCTTACAGTTGCCTCGCATATATATTACAATAGTCTTTTTCGTCAACATATTCAATGGTATACCAAAAACAGTGGCAGACATAAGATAGGTACAAGAGACAAAGACAAACTCGTAACGTGTAGTTATCGTCTCCAAAAAGTAAATAAATCATTTATGGGTCTAGGAATACGTCTCTATACTAGTATTCCACAATATTTTTTAAATGTTTCTTAGAAATTTAAGTCAACCATAAAAACCACGTTAATTAGGAAAGCTCATTATACTGTCCAAGAATATTTGAAGGATAAAAATGTACCATTGTATTATTGTTTTAAGCAATAAAATTGTAACCTTAATTTTGAAAAGAGCGACTGTTGAGTTTCTTGCATCTGGAGAACAAGTCCAAGTTGGCCTCAAAGAAACTTGGGGTCATCAGAAGGGCGAAACGGTACTTCACGCTAAAACACCGATTACTGAGTGCTGTTCTCATCTCTGGGCTGGTGCACTCCAGTATCCCTTGACCCTTGACCATTGACCCATTTGGTCACAGGCCCAGTACGGCCGTTCGGGTTGTCAGGAACCCAATGATCAATAAAAGGCTTGACACATTGGCTTTGCGTAGAGACGATTTCGTAAGAACTTCGTTCCACGCGCCACGCACAGTGAAATGGCCTACCTGCGGCAGTGTTTCCAGGTCGATAAGACCTGGGTACCTTAAAAAAAAGATCTATCTCCACCTTAAAGGCCGGCAACGCACTTATAGCTCCTCTGGTGTTAGACGGGTTCGTGGGCGGCGGTGATCATTTGCCATCAGGTGACCCGTACGTTCGTTTGCCTTGTCTTATTCCATAAAAAAAAATTATAAAAAATGTAAAAGAATTTTAACGTAATTTGCTGTCCCTTTTTTTCAGTTTCACTTTGTATTCCGCATACAGTAAGTAGGATAGGCAGAGGTAGGAAACCAATATTTTTGAGGCATTCTAAGTCCCAATACGTACAAATATTTTATACATTATTCGAAATATTGTTCCAAATGTATGGCCACTCTACCAACAGCTACATATTACGTAGTTGAGATAACAGGCCACAAGCGTCACACCCGCTCGTATGTTCCACAAAGGCTGACCTTCCTTAATTACATCCAATCCTAATCGACTTCATCGAAATATTTAGGATTTAGTATACGATTACCGATTCATTAATATTTATGTTAATATAAAGATTTGTTGTAGTAAATGTATAAGGTATTATTTGGTGAGAGAGTTAAATTACTTCCTTTAATATATTTAATAGATGGCAGTGGCTTAATTTAGAGAGAAAAGAGAGAAAAGATTGGAGAAAGTATAAGCAGAGTTTTGTACAGGTAAGAGTGGAATCTGAGTTTTTTAAAGGGACATAACAGTGAGTGATAGTATTAACCTGGAATGAGATGTTCTAAATCACATCTGACTTTCCATGCAAAAAATCTGGTCTTCTTTGAAAAAGAACTTAACACGCAATTCCTTCAGAATTCGGCGGCAAGTTGGGAACGGAGTGTCTTTAACACTAGGTTCCCTCTATTTAACTTTTCTTTAAAAAAATAGATTAAGATCTAATTTTTCTTTAAAAAAATGTTCTTAATAATAATAATAATAATATATGCTATATGCTCGAAAGGGTGGAAGTGCTCAATCTGCGTAATAGCGGGGAAACCCGCTCACGAGCTCCTCGTGATGGTGAAACCGGTGCACACCTCTCTACACCCTTAGCCGACCACGCCGATGTTGCGCCCAAGGCACTACGCCGCTTTGTGGGCGCCCATCTAGTGGGAGGCGAGTCACCGTCCGCCAACCATTCAATTTGAGACTATTGCAAAGGCGGACGTCCGTTAGTCTCACTCAATAGCCCAGTAGCAGTCCATCCAAATTCCATTCCATAGTCTTAGTTTAGATTTCCACATTTTCCATAGTTCCTACGCATTAACCGGCGACCATCTCTGGGCAATTACCTGTGGTTACCCAGAGATGGATCCCGGCTATTGCGTCACAGTAAAACATTTTTATATTCTCTAAGGGGACTCTACGTGTTGGACCTGTGTCCCCACGCAAGCCTTCCAAAGGACCGGGTTCTTTTGAACCCGTGAATTATAAACGAGAAACATAATAATAATACTTTATTGTACATGAAAAAATAAACAATTTACATAAAAAGGGACATGTAGGTATTTATGTAGGTACTTAAATTAACATGTGCAATGGCGGCCTTATCACTACAAGTGATCTCTTACAGGCAACCATTAAGAGTGCAAGACTTTATGTAAGAGAATATAGTCAGGCGCAAAAAGTATTACTTAACAAAGTAAAAAAATAAAAAATAGTAAACAAACATAAAAGTACGTACATACAAATACATACATATATACATACTAAAATAATACGGAAATGCATATATACGTACATATTATATAACAATATTATAAGTGTTGTTCTAGGTAGTAATTTATAAGCCTGCGCCTAAAAATATTTACCGATGGAGATCGTCTAACTTCACTTGGCAGCGCATTCCAAATGTTTGAACAGTAAAAGAATCTCCATAGCATTTAGAGTGACATAATGGGACTTCTAGGAGACTGTTGTTGCGGGAACGAAGGTGTTAGGAGTGGAGGGTGTTCGACCCACAGAACTTAAATCGTTCTTTGAGGTACGAAGGAGTGACAGGTTGGTAAAGGATTGTGTAAAGGAGAGTGAGAGAGTATCATTGTCGTCAGTCTTTTACAGTGAGCCATTTAAGCTGAGTACGGTATTGTGTTACGTGATCAAACTTTCGCAATCCAAAGATAAATCGGTTTACGACATTCTGCATCCGTTCAATCTTATTTAGTAGTTGTTGAGATAAATTTTAGTAACACGAGTCAGCATAATCAAGTATAGGGAGAAGAAGAGTTTGAGCCAATGAGATTTTAGTCTTTAATGGTAGTAAGTTCTTCCATCTTCTCAAACTTCTGATAGCACTAAAGATCTTACGGCTAAGCTCGGCAATTTGAGGCGACCAGGAAAAGTGCTGCCCATTCTGACTCCCAAGTTATTTTAAATAGCTGCTTAGAATGTCCAAGCATATGTTAGATTTACTTAAGTTAATAGATAGTCCGAACGATTTACTCCAAGAACTAATTAAGGTAGTAGTTAGGTAAGTATGTCGTTAGCTAGTACCGTCTTATACATTTGTAAATCGTTGGCGTATAGATGATATGATGTCGATATATGTGGAGTGAGCGTGTTAATGAAAATGGAGAAGAGTAAGGACAATGTGTTAGTGGATAAGAGTATTCATTGACAACGGCTGGAGAATAAAGTCAATAGGCAGATAGGCTTGATAAAAATAACCACGATTAAGAAACGAACACATCTCTGATTAATAAAATCCATGTCGTATCGTTTCCAGGCACTTTTTTCAATACTTATTCAATATAGAAAGAAATTATTTTAAGCGTAGAACAATATCACTATTAAGGAAAATTCATTTTGCTTTTTGTAACGATCCATACCAGAACTAAACTGTGTTGGTAAATAATATAATTAATTAAAAAAAAAACATTTATAAAAAGAATATTATAAATATAATTTATAATATTATTTAATTATAGCTTAAGATAAATA
>JAATLQ010030058.1:0-29980 GCA_013421005.1 Heliconius erato x Heliconius himera | reverse complement strand
TATTTTAAGTAAAACTTTTAAATGTGATAAATAATATAAAAAATAATAACCTTTTGTATCTTGCTAAGGCAAATTTACAAAAAGGTTTTTTTTTCGCCTGTATTTAATTCGAGGTAAATAACCAATGCGATATTTAAATAAAATTAAAGTTAAAAAGTTTTTCGGACCATTTGGCGCCCCTATGTGAGTAGCGCCCGGGGCAAGATGCCCCCCCTTGCCCCCCCCTCACTACGCCACTGTGCAAGTGACACAGCGAAAGATTATAAATAGTTTTCCGACACAATTCATTTTATTTTTCAAAAAATATAATTTCGCCATTGTTGGACCAAATTATGTATATTTTAAACAGGAGAAAGGAGGAGGAGGAGCAGGTCGTTGACTCTAAGCGCTACGCTCAACCACAACGCAGCATCGTGTATAATTGCACATGCGATAATAAGCTCGGCATCTTGAGAGCTATTAAGTCTAGTACGCCTAGCTCACGTTTAGTTATTATAGTTTAAGAAGGGTATGGTGGAGGAAATAATTGAGTACTTTAAAACTTTATAAATTCAAATTTCTTTTCTTTTGGAAACTTTGAAAGGTTTAAGAGGAGATGTGGGCTTAAATGAGGCTACGTTCTAAAATATTTAAAAATAAAAATGTTAAAAAATTAATGAAATATATAATAATATGAAAGTATTTATATTTATTGATTTCTTTAGCTTCATAAATTAAAAAACAGAGTTGAGCTTTACAATTTGACATGAAAAGGTGTGTAGAAACATCCTTTGCCAACAATGCAAAATACGGTAGATACTGGATACGGTGCATGTGTATTGACATGTATATATATTTTTCTAGCTTCGGGATGTTTCTCGCATATAATAGTGTCAGCAAAGGGAACCTAGTGTTAGGACACTTCGTTTCTCACTTTCCGCCGGATATGGCATGGCATTGTGTGCTAAGTCGCCGCCATGTTCAACGCCATGCTTTGCTTTGTTATTAGAGTGAAGATATGAAAATATTTATAATAATAATTATAACATCCACGAACGGAAAATTGAACCCACAACCGTCGCATTTACTTGCGATAGAATATTAAACATTAAAATCCTTTGAAAATGTATTATCCCATACAAAGTAATACTCCCACATTATGATATATTCAACAGCCGTCATAAAGAATATTGCGTGGTTACTTTAACGAGATTGTGAACAACATTCACATTAACTTTAAATTATGTATATCTATTAATTACTCTCGCGTCGTTGGTAAAATAAAATGAGGGAAATGTGGCTTAATCACTATTGAAATGAGAGAATTATCATAATGTATGAAAATAATATATTATACTAATATGTGTATATTGTAATTGTTTCATCGGAACGTTCACCGCCGCAGGCTATAGGAGTTAACAGAAACAATCTATATACAATAGGTACTATGTACATACAACTTTGTCTATATTTATATATTTTGTAGTCTGATATTATAATCTGATATTACAAAACTCAAGAGTGTTTGTTTGAACGTAATAGTTACCCTCACTCGATATGTCCAATAAATTCCAAAATAATGCGATTTCCAAGTTCAAGTTCAAGTTCAAATTCAAATAATTTTATTCAAAATAAGAATTTACATGCTTAATTTTTTGAACGTCAAATAATTTACCACCAGTTCACTAAAATTAATGCCTCAGACCTGAGAAGAATCGGCGCAAGAAACTCAGCGGGACCTTTTTTTTTAAAATAAAGTTATACAAATACATATTTAAATATCTGTGACAGTGATACTTTTGAAACAGACTAGAGCGAGCATTTCATTCCCAAAGCGTGTTATCATTTACAAAATCATTAATTTGGTAATAACCTTTAACAAAATAAAATTCTCTGACGTTTTCTGGGATCCTATTGTAAAAGCGTACACATTGTCCCATAAAAGAATTACGAATTCCATGCAACCGAGTTACAGGTGCACCAAGATTATGCTTATTTCTAGTGTTAATATTATGAAAATCACCAATTTTGGTAAAATTATTAATGTTTTTCTTAACATACATAACATTTTCATAAATATATTGAGATGTAACTGTCAATATATTCATTTCTTTAAACTTTTGCCTTAAGGAGTCTTTAGGGGCTAAGTTCTCGATTGCACAGCTGCTTCTGCAGGACAAATATCGGTTGAATACCGGCTGCATTACCCCAAAGTAAAATCCAATAGGACATAATAATAACTGAAGTAAACAAGTCGAGCCGTTTCTACGTCAGTTAGTGATCTAATTTTTTTGATCGCGAAAGCTGCAGAGCTAAGTCTATTCGCCAATCCATCAATATGGGGTCCCCACTGTAATTTGGAGTCTATGGTGATACCGAGAAAACCGTAGAATCGACAGGATTTACAGGTTCACCATTCAAGAGTACATTTTCAACAGAGCTTTAACAACTTTCGTGTTAGGTGTTCTAAAAATAATACATTTAGTTTTTTTACTATTCAATAGTAAGTTATTAACACTGAACCAATGTACTACTTTCGAAAGAGCATTGTTTACATCGTCATATACGATTTCTCGTCTTTTTATTTTGAAAATCAATGAAGTGTCATCAGCAAACAATACTATCTCAATTATTAAGATATTCAAAAAGTGAACCTAATTACCAGCTATTCTTTTTCCGACAGTAAAAAACAATAGTTTTCGTTCACTTTAAACATAAAAGAAACTAAATTTGATCAAACCGAATTGTTCTAAAACCTCCCCAACCCCACGTAAGTCCGCTTGCGATTGCACTAAATGCCTTATTATGTTCGTGTACAGCAGACATTCCGTCGAGTCGGCTTTGAGGCCGCAGTCGCCTCACGTCCGCCGCCGACCACAATACCACAGTTTATTTACTACTCAGCGCCGCCCGACGGCTACAAATGCCCGTATATTAGGGCTCCTTTTACTTATATTAGTGTAATTTGTTTAGCTTGCCAAAAGTAAATACGTCTAACGTGATCTCGCCTACTAATATTATAAATGTGAGAGTCTGTGAGAATGATGAACACGGATTCAGATGAAACTTTACACTAATATAATGGCTAAGTGCAGTTTAATTAAATACGGTGTCATTCAACTAGTGCTTGTCACTTCTAACGTAATAGTAAAACTGTGGTAACAATTAGATATTGAAGTACAATCGTGCAATTGTAAACGCTACAGGCTGTGGGTTCAGCCAAATAAACTCTTCAACTTAATATTAGTATATATGGAAATATCTGGGGGCACGGCAGTGCCCCCGCCAAGTCGAGCAAAAAAAAGCGGCACGGCCGTACCATCCTTTTCTCGAAGCAATTCAGGCCATTTTCGACCCCCTATAATTTCGTTGTGGATAAAACAAGAAACCTGAATTTTCAGTAACTAATCAGGCATTATATAAACACGGTATATTTAAAATTTCAGTCAATTTGAACCAGTAGTTTAGGAATGACAACTTGTTAAAGTTTCTACATTTTGTCACTCACTGACTGACTCACCGATCATCAAAAGTCCAAGGCACTTCTAGCAGACATAGAAGCTTCAAATTTAGAAATCAAATAGAGTTTGGTGTCTTAATCATGGGAAAACTTAAATATTTTGTAATTTCGGTCCAGTTTTCCAAATACACCAACTGCATGAATAACTTTGTAATCCCATATAAATATATAGGATTACAAGGTTACATTTGAAGTTGATGAATAATTATTAATGTATAATAGAAAATAATAAGTGTAGATAGGTACCAAAAAGTAGGACTCTACAAAAAGAAGTGAGATGCCACCAAAAACATCCTGTAAAAAAACCCAAGTCTCGCAGCTCAGTTTTTCTACCGTAAAAAGTTGTGAGATCCATGTAATACCAAGTCGGTTAATCTATTTAGTCTCTACTTAAAGGACCTTCTGTCTTAAGTTATTATATAAGTTATTATCATGCCAATATTAAAAATATTTTACGTTTTAAACAAAAAGATCGACTTGGACATCGCATGATTTGATTATTAGTATGTATCACACTACACAGCACGACGGGCCAGCAAACGAATGCCTCACCAGAGTCCTTCCGAATATGATGTCTATTATGTCTTTCGATAGGCTGTGTTTTCATGCGATGTCCAAGTCGATCTATTTGTTTAAAACGTAAAATATTTTTAATATTGGCATGATAATAACTTATATAATAACTTAAGACAGAAGGTCCTTTAAGTAGAGACTAAATAGATTAACCGACTTGGTATTACATGGATCTCACAACTTTTTACGATAGAAAAACTGAGCTGCGAGACTTGGGTTTTTTTACAGGATGTTTTTGGTGGCATACACATTACAGCATTAAGTACAAATATTGACGTCACCCAATAAGCTTAAATCAAGTAGGCAGTAGCCTATACCTAATATCTGCGAGCCCACAGTGAACACGACGTATCACGGTGCAATTTGGCAGTGTTAAAGCACACGTGAGGGAAGCTACGGCGCTCTACGGCGTTGTGACGTGTGCTTGATACGTACGTGTGTGGCGTGTACATACTCGTATTGTGGTCTAGTTACATTTTGTATTCGTGTTTGTTATGATTTTTGTTTTAAATTTCTCTTTAAAATGTACAAGTAGGTACATAATATGAATTTCAATTCAAATATTTGTAGTAATTAATTACATTTGTATATCGATCTGTGTTAATTAGTGATATTTATCAGATGATGTTTTATAGTAGAGTATTTTTGTTAGATATAACATCAAACACACTGTTAACTTATTTAAAACTCAATATATACTGAACGTTATACTTACCTTCAATTTTAGAAAATTGACAAAATCCTTCAATTTCACAAGCAAATAGCTCTTAAAATATAGATAACAAGTGATATCACCGACGATACACTTCGTCCCTTCACTCGCGCGTAACTAAGTTACGTTGTATTGTCGCGGTGATTGGAGCCGCAACGCCTTCCAATGGAATTAGCCGCCAGATGAGTCTCAAACTAAGCGGGCGGCTGCAATCTACGGGACATATTGTGTACTTGTACTTTGTTACTTTAAAGTGGTACTTATTCAGTTTGGACGAAATTTCAAAGTTATCACTTCGTTGGCTAAACAGTTTATTTTGATTAAGAGTGGGTGAAAATTTATCAAGATTTTTTTTACGTTACGCTATTAGAAATGCTGAGAAAAAAATATGTTTTAACATTTTATAATAATTAATTATGAGGTTAAGGTTACACGTTGAGGGTTCGATTTGTTTTGTTACGGTCGAGTTCCTGCTATATGTGGGACTTTAACTTTAAATTTGCCGAACATTACTCCGCCACATCCGTATTTCAGACTTCAGCGTCCGAAAACATTACTCAGCGACATATAAAACTGTGTTCACGTCTGATTTACAGCGAGCGCTGTTACAAAGCAATTGGAAATTGAAATCTATAGCGGCAATCAAACGAATTGCCAGTATTTTATATAAATATTTAATATTTCATCAAGTTATTTTTAAATAAACATTGTCTTCATTGTCATTGTCTTCGTTATTCCAATATGAAAAAGTAGCCGGAAGTTCATTCGCATATACAAAGTGTTACTGAGCTCTCATTGTTTTATATTATTCCCTTTTGTTATTAATTAATAAGTAAAGATAGCGTCATAATTAAAAATAAATTATCTTTTGTTTGAATTTGTATTTATATACTATTTTGGGAATTGGGAATTTATCTTTTTCTGTTTGTAATAAATAGGTCTTTAATTAGTAAGCAGATCGAGGAGTGTACTACTTCTTCCGGTTATTCATTTCTAGTTGTCGCTAGTTTCAGTTCAATGAATTCTTACTAATTATTAAACTGATGACTGTTTGTGACTAACTTACAACTACTACCTTATTGTTAAGAAAATATAATCTTAAACTAAACCTCAAAAAAATTCATAAATATACTACAAAAAAAATATTTTTTTTTTGTAGTATATTTATGAATTTTGTTTTTTAATATAAATATTTCAATGATTATCCGATATATTGTGGTATACAAATAAAGTGATAATAATAATAATAATATTTGAAGTGTTATTTGCCAAAATAAAACTATAAACTTATTAAACGCTTGTTAAAAAAAGGATTCATTTGCGGCGTTGTGTTCCGCCACTCAACACGCAGTGCCTTAATGAGAACAAAAAATTATCAACGGGAACGGAGTGTCTTAAGTCTAAGCCATGTGCGGAAAACAGCGTAAAGCTATCAAAAAAATCAACTTTATGAAACATCGCGCCTGTCTACCGATTCAATTTGTACGCTAATACGATTTCAGATAATAATTGATATTTCAATTTAAGGATTATAGAATGTTTATTAATATCATTTGGAACAATAATTGCTACTATAAAAGGTCAAATAGATTTATGTAGAGCACGTTTACTGCGTCAAATAAATTAGGAATATTATTGATGTTAAATATGTCGGTGTTTGCATACAAATTGCTTACAGTAGCGTCAAAGCGCTATATATTTTGTCATGTTACAAATTACTATCGTTATTTTAAATTATATATGAAAGTGAGTGTCGCATTGAATTTAGCTGATAATTTTGATTTTAGGATTCCGTGCAAATGGTAAAATTGGAACCCTTTTAAAATCACTTTTTTGTTTGTCTGTTCGCCAAATCAAGCTTCTAATTTAATGCAATTAAAATATACGATACGGGCATTTATACATAATGAAAATTATAAGTATTTCATAGAAAAGAATAATTATAAAAGTATATTTGTAGTTCATTTCATAGCAAATGATTTCGTATGCCTTGCCTGCCTGCCTGCCACTTAATTGTGAACTATTTCCCCTTGACTGACAATCCTGAAACTGTTACTGGCGTCAGAATTCAGCAGAATGTAGGTAGCGGAGTGTGCGTGCGGAGGGGACTTGACTCACTACCATTGCATGGCATGGCATTAATTATATTAAATTAATTGAAGTAATTAGGATATTCATATTTATCTGTAAATTATTAAATGGAAAATTAGTGAAAAAAAAGCAATTAAAATTATATAGGACGAGTTTATTAAATAAAACACGTCCTATTTAGTATATTCAAACAATATGACGAGTGAATTGAGATTTTTCTTTTCTTCTCACGTCCAATTTCAATGATCGATGGCAATTTTATACTATTAGCATATAGGAATAAAATATTACTCAATATTTTTTCAGATTCACTCTGTATCCGGCAAGTAGCAGAGAGTTGAGAGGCGGAACTCAACTTAAAAAAATATTAATTAAATTAAATCAGCTTCACGCTGTATCCCGCACACAGCAGGGTAAGAGGGAACTTAGTGTTAAGACACTCCGTTCCCCACTTTCTGCCGAATTCTGGAGGCATTGCGTGTTGAGTGACAGAACTTAACGCAGCGCTTAGCCTCGACACCAGAGCGAAGAAATGGAAATATAAATTTAAATAAATATTTAATCTTCTCGAGTGGGGATCGAACCCACGACCAGTCGATTTTACAGTCACACTTCGTGCTGCTACGACTGGCCTCAAAAATATTAATAAATAATAATTTATTCCCCCAAGTCCGTCCTCTCGGACGCCCAAAGAAGCGCTGGTTGGATGTCGTGATGCAGGACATGAGAGCCAATGGTCTAACCACCGAGGACGCTAAAGACCGTGCAAAGTGGAGTAGGTTAAGTAGGAAGGCTTCTCAGTCGTTACACTCTTGACAGAGCGGTCGTGGCCATCATGTAGTCCCGTTTTTGGCTTTCGTTATTCTTGCCACAGTTTCACGCCATTTCTTTCTATTGGTCGCCATTCTAGTGCACTCATGCAATTTACTGCCCACAGCTGATTTTACTTGGTCAGTCCATCGCATGGGTGATCTACCTCTTGGTCTGGTACCATCTACTCTGCCTTGCACCACAAGCCGCTCTATGGAGTCGTTTCCTTTTCTGGAGATGTGACCGAAGAACTTAAGCATGCGGGTTTCTACAAGAGCTGATAGTCGCTCTTTGATGCCAAGTTCTTGGAGTATGGACACATTGGAACGGAATTCAGACGGAAGTAGGAAGGCAGACCCTGGCAAAAGCCGGGATTAATGCCATGAAGAAGAAGAAGAAGAATTTATTCCCCCAAGTGAAAATCAAACCCACACCTTGTCGCGTTTGTAGTCACACGCTTGTGCACCTGCACTACACCTGGTCTCAATTTTTTCTATTACTTTTAAATATTTAGATATCAAATATAGATGTCTTACATCATTTTACTATAATATATAAAATAATAAAATTAATATTTATTAATATTATTATAACAAAACATTTTGTTTGAAGGTATTTTTCAATTACTCGTATACTAAAGCGTTCTATGAACAAATTCATTCCGTGGTTTATGTCTTGTACTCTGAAGATGTCTTCCTGGTTATGAGCCGCCACATTTCTTATTACCTTGTATCTCACTGTCACGTCGTAAAATATATTTTACTTTATATTATTCTATATACTTTATTGAGATATAAATGTAAAGATTCAATTAATATTTGTTGTTAAAATGTATGTAAATGTATATGCATGTGATTTTCTCTCCACTTTTCGCCGAATTCTGATGTCATTGCGTTTTGAGTAACGAAAATCAACTCTTCACCTCAACAACAGAAATTTCCTCGAAGGGGAATCGAACCCAATACCTGTCGCTTTTACAGTCACACGCTTGTGCTCCTGTGCCACGATTGGCCTCTTATCATAAATGATTTTGATCGTTCCAGTAATATATAGGTTTTTATTTTATTTTATTAACACAGTGTACATATTGATATCTTTGTGTTCTGTAAGTCGTTTTAAGGATGTCGAAAATCATTACCGCGTCTATAGAGAGTTAATAAGAATAAATATGCTTAAAAATATAAGCAATTATCCAGTTGGATAAATTGTTGGGATTTGAACTTACAATCATCGCGTTCACAATCAAATCATTTTCATTTTTTCCAAATTTTCGTATACGCTAAATTACTTTAAACAATTTAAAAGGCTTGGTCTTGTTTAAAAATACTAATATAGTATATTATATTTATGCACATTTTGAATTACTTATGTAAATGTATATATTATCACATTCCTCAACTTTGAAAAATCAAACCGAAATTACTTTAACCAGTCAAAGGTAATCTAATACAAAAATCCATGCCTACCTCATAATATTTTATTACCGTTCAGCTTCACGTACCCTATCCTCTCGCGTGACTAAACAATATTTTTAAAGCTTGTACTTTAATTTGCATATTCAGCAAATTACATAGCGTTCGTTACATATAATTTACTCGCGAGTACAAAGCTCTTCTTTCATCTGACGGGATAAGCCCGCGCCTACTCAGGGGCACCCGACCGCGATGTTAAGCGTTCCCCATTTTTCTGTAGTTGGAGGAAAATTGCCCCCGTATTTCCTACATGTCTCTAAGCCGGAGACAACGAGATTATCCGCGGGGAAATAAAACGAGGACATGAGCATCATCAATCTTCGGCCTTGTTATCCTGATGTGGAGCTAATAAAATATATATTTATTAAATAGTGTCTATTCAATATCGTGGAGCTAATAAAATATATATTTATTAAATAGTGTCTATTCAATATCGTGTTGATGTTATTTGGTATGTGATATAGTTTCTAGGGTTTTGTGATTTAGTAATATCAAATGATTTTTTTAACATAATTTAGTGTAAATATTTTAGAATATTTTTTATGTTACAGTTTTGTCTATAGTAGGACAGTTAGAGAGAACCGAGCGCCTTATGCTACGGTCCCTGCATACTTCTTTGGCATCGCCCATCGAATTCTCCATACATGTCCTCTGAAGGTTTAGGGATAAGGATACTTTTACGTGATTTTCCGCTAGTATCAACACTGTAGTTCTTGAAGGTCAACTGAGATCTCCCTGCCTCTCTTACCGCTCATTTATACTTTCTACAATTCCACTTGATTTTTTATAAGAATTATGTACCTTAAAAGGTCAAAATGGAACCTTTATATAGAATTATTTTGCTGTCCGTCTGTCTAAGTGTTCAAGATCAATTGGAAGGAAGAGGGGAGCTAAAAGTAATATCAAATCAGGTATATGATCTCTTGAAACAGAGAAATTCTAGCTTCTAAGACAACGTAATCAAAAGCTTCGAGAACAAGAACGAGAGAAAAAATCGACAAATGAAAAATTTAAAGTACTTCATAAATAAAACCTTACAAACTTAAATTTGTACGTAATTTTATACAAATGATGAGTGCATACTCAAATTTGTTCACTTTTACGGTTTTTTAATATTCTGTATATTATTTATATTTTATGAAGAAATTAAGAAATTTTGAAGAAATTAATAATTTGTCAGAACACTTATATAGACTCGAATCGTCTGTCTTATATAATATTTATCGCGATAAATGTGACAATAAAACACATTTATATTCATTTAGGAGGCTAATTGAGGTTGAAATGATAACTTGAACAAGACAATGTAATTCATCTCAATAACGCCAATTTAATAGTAATAGAGAAGCAATAAAAGCAATTAAAGAGGCATAAGTAAAAGTAGGCCGCAGTCCGCAGCCGTCGCCTGCGAACTTGTACCAATTATACGTAAGGTGTCTATGATTACTATTTTATGGGGAATAATGTATTATTTTTTATTTGATGTAGCGAAATAAGAAGTATTTATAATATTCATTCTGTAAAAACATTTTGGGGCTTATTAAAAAATTGTGTTATTTTACCACCAACTCTCTCTTACATCTTCCTAAATTTGTATTATTCTTATTTACTAAAGGGATCAATTATCATTTATCTATTGTCTAATGCAGCGATGATATCTACCATTCAACACTCAACGCCTCTAGAATTCGGCGAAAAGTAGGTCTTAACACTAAGTTCCCAGGTTCACCCTGCCGACCATGATGTACCCAAGTGCGGGTAAAGCTGAAAAATATATGTTTTTTCATGTATCTGCTAAAAACGTAGGTATATTTCAAGATATAAAATTTAAAAAGATAATTACAAAACAAAATTGATCACAAATCACATTTTATTTTACTAATTTTATGAATGAATCATTCATGTTTTTATATTAATAATATTTATTTTTCAATATTTGTACCTAATATTAAATTAAATAAACAACTTTTGCACAGTCAATGGTACTAAGGTGATTGATAACGAAATTTGTTTCAACTTTCAAATTTATTATTGTAGATTATTTTCAGTGATTTTAAAAGTACTCTGCAGAAACTCGAATTTCCATTAAAGATCGTATTCGATTAACTGTAATCTTAGAGAGGGAAAAGACTAAGCTTCTTAAAGCGAATGTCGAGCGCATTGTACCCATCGTCTAATCAAAGACGAAGTTAAAGTGAAACTAAGGACAGTCTGGCTTACACCAACAGCGGGGTCACTCTGTTAATAGCAAAAGTACTCTACTAAGAGGCCTATACAACGTTATCTGGCGCGGCCCAACGCCACTGACTTACGTTTAACTGTCGAAGTTTTATAATGCCGACGTCAGTTACAATATTGTGGTAGCGTTGTGATTTTATTTTATAAATATTGTTATTGTAAATGAATTTAATTAAATATAAGTTGATTTAGAAAACTTGAACATAGCATAGAACATACATAAAATTTGAACATAGCAGGATTTGAAACCGCTTCTCTTGGAAACTGTCCAAGCGTGCAAGATGCAAGATAAAGGTGAAGGCGCATTTAGACAGTTAAACGTACAAAACAGAGAGAAGACTTACTATAATCTACTTCTCTTCCTAACAAAATAAAACCTCCATTTATGTCAAGGTCACTCAGCTTATACAAAAGTAGGTCATCAATTCAATAGAGCTAAAGCCCCTCATTGATTTCCCTTATCATTGAAAGTAAAACCCAACTTTTTGGGCAAATGCTGATTTAAGCTAAGAAGCCTGCTAGGTTTCTTAGTTTAAATCACCATTTACAACAGAAAGGCAACATTTTCTTAAGAGGATCGTGACGCAGTTACGTAAAAAAAAATATTTTACATATTTTTTTAAAAGGGGCTTTTTTAACACTTTTTAAATACTTTTTGTGATATTATTTAAACTTGCCCTACATTAAAAAACTTCAATGATCTTGATGACATATAATATGTAGTTATAGAAAGGTACCTTTATATTTATTATAATATTTTAAAGTATTATACAAGTACTGTACAGTTGTGGCACTTTAGGTACTATTAAAAGCTTTATGTCGAATTGATTTTTTATCATTAAATTTAATCTTCCCAGCATTACCTGCATTGGATTCCATATTACTATTTATATAATACTTGCATTTTCAACTTTATGTCTTTCAAAAAAGGTGTAATTCCAAAAAAGCTTCCGAGTCGGAGATATCAGTAGCGCGTCCTCGTATCGTTGGTCGCCGGCCGTGTAGCCAATGTGTTCTGTTTTTATTGTCATTTCAATTAAAATCTGCGATTTAAAACTTTGTTTCATTTTATATTTTCAATACTTGTTGCAATGTTAAATGTTGTATTAGCGAATTAATTATAGATTTTTGTTCAGCTTCTTATATGTGGCAGAGTAGGCAGAGGGAGCCCAGTGTTAAAACGCTCTGCTTCTCATTTTCCTTTGAATTCTGGAGGCATTGCGTGCAACGGAACTCTACGCCGCGTTTTGCCTTGAGACCAGAGTGAAGAAATAAAAATATTTGGTAAATAATATTTTTTTTCGAATGGGCATCGAACCCACAACCTGTCGCTTTTACAGTCACATGCTTGTACCCCTGTGCCAGTCGTGGCGCAGGGGCACAAGTGTGCGACTATAAGCAAGACAGGTTATGCACTCAACATGCAATGCTTCCAAAATTCATCGGTTGGGAATGGAAGTGTCTCAACGAGAACGGAGTGTCTAATCACTAGGTTCTCAGATTGCCCCTACCTATCCTGCTATGCTTGTGTAAAAAAATATTTAAATGCGAGTATATATATATGTGTGTGTGTGCTTAACATAGCCAACATATAATAATTATGTCTGTTACTATGTAAAAGGCTTTTAATAAAATTTGAACTCTCAAGTTTCAAACGTAATATATTACGTAGGCTATTTTCAAAGTAGTGCTTTATTTTGTTTACTTTAATATATCTGCACCTGCGATAATAAAACCATAATATGTAAATGATATTGTTTCATAATGTTTTTCCGATAAGCCCACCGATACTAAAGTGATTTCATTGCTGTTTTACGAATATACAATAATGTTGATCTAATTAAGAAGAATAATATTTTTACTGAATCATTTATGTCGATTATATTATGAATACGATAATTTCTTGTCGATTATTATCGATTTTTATATTCTTGTAAATTATATTTTATATGACTTTTATGTGAATATTTATTTGGTTTAATTTTCATTCCTCATTAAGTCATGCTAAGGGATTTTTACACGAATTAAAAACCATGCGTGTTGAATGGTAAATCCTTGTATTGCGACAACTTGGAAATATTAGAATCAAGACCGCAAAAGTGAACGGTAAGATAGGTAGGAGGAGACCTCGGTTAGCCATCGAGAACACAACATCGATGATACTGTAGAAATGATAAAAAAGAAAAATGATAATGGAAAAAAGTTATGTAAAAAGCATGAAGACCTCCCAGACGACATAATTAAGAGATTCATGACAGTAGACGAGGCGTAAGAGTTAGAACCGTAACATTTGGCACTCCGGCCTCTCTGGCTACCCCACTACAATCAATTCCACGAATGCAAATCGAACTTGCAACCCTCATATCAACAGTTGGCGCTGTTCCATAGTGCCGCAATGGCCACTAGTTTACCTAAAGGAAATAGACAAAGATGGGAGTGCGAGCATACGTCGTAATAAACAGTTCTAATTGAAATAACATGTAGATGTAGGTACACATACAGTGCAGGCGTGTTATCGCTCTCATATATTACACGTTATCAGCGCTCATTAGCATAGCGTGTTGATCTCCTATCGCGATGCACATTCGCGCTCGGATAAATATACGGGTATTCTGATTATATGGATTATTTGGGGCCGCCGTGGTGAGACTGCAAACGTGATGGTTGTGGCTTTGATTTCCGCTCGGGTGGGTGAATTTTTATTTATTATTTTTTATTATATCTTCGATCTGGTGTCGAGGCAAAGCGCGGTGTTGGACTCCACCACTCAATATGCAATGCCTCCAGAAAGTATCTTATAGTAGTTTACCTCTGCATACACAGTTGTGTTTAGCATCCAGCGTGAAAGTAAACAAAATATATCGTAAAGAATTACATTATTTCCTATTAATTTTAATTTAGTTATATCATAAATATTCCGGTAAACAATAAGAACTGTACATGACTCGTAAGTACTGAAAATATTTTCGAGAAAGGATTAAAATGAATACATATTTCTACAAAATTGGCTATTTTTGTCAAATAAAACTGTCAAATTTGTTTCTTATATGGGTTTATATTTAACATTTTTAACAAAAAAGATCGCACCGTATCGCACTACCACGGTCCCACTAGTCCGTAGTCTGCACTATGTTCTGTTATATTGATCACATAAAGTGCACGCGTGTTAATGTTATCTCGTAAATGACACATTATCGTCGTCCAGTGCCGCGGTACGTGTTCATCGCGCGCGGACACTCGATACTGTCACACGCGATAAATAAAGTGGGCTGCAATTTATGTATTTTAGTTAATGGAGGCAAAAATAGTTAATATCACAGAGGCCAGTCGTGGTGCAGGGACACGAGCGTGTGACTGTAAGCGCGACAGGTTGTGGATTCGATTCCCACTCAAAGTAAAGAACATTGCGTGTTGATTGGTTCATCTCAACGCCGCACTTAGCTTCGTTACCAGAACGAGGAAATTAATATATTTCATTCTACCGAGTGGAAATCGAACCTACAACCGTCACGCTTACAGTCACACCCTCAATTCAAATTTTATTTTCATTGCAAAATCAAAATTCACTTCACATTTTTATGCATTATCCATTATATTCATTATTTTATAGTAAAGCCATTTGGCATAAACATACATACATATATTTGCAATACAAATATGGAACATCCCTTTGATCTAAAGCTTACATAGCGACTCTATGTCCCTATAGAATTGATTACGATATTACATTTTAGGAAATCGCACATCGTCATGCACGAATCTACATAGCCGCCCTAGTAAGTAGTAGTAGAGAAAAATGTGAAACTAGAAAATATATATTATTTTAAAAATATAAATAACTATTAGGCGGTCGTGGCGCAAGGGGTACAAATGTGTGACTATAAGTCGACGTTGTGAGTTCAATTCCTACTCGGTGAAATGAAGTATTTATTAATAAACTCAATCAATCAAATAAAAAAAAATTCAAGGTCAGTCGTGGCACCGGGGCACAAAGTGTGACTGTAAAATCGACTGGATGTGGGTTCTTTTTTTATTTATATTTTCTTTTCTTCGCTCTGGTCAAGGCAAAGCGCGATGTTGAGTTCTGCCAATGAATTCGCAATGCCTCCAAAACTCGGCGGAAAGTGGGGAACGGAGTGTCTTAACACTAAGTTCCCTCTGTCTGCCCTGCTATATATGTGGAATAGAGCTTGAAGCTGCAAAAAAGTATCTTTGATATATTATACCCTTATCTAGGAGAAATACAGTGTGAGGAATAGTAACTCGTAGTAGAGGGTAGTCCAAATACAAAATTATTCTTCTTATAAGTTAGGACTCTCCGTTACTGTTAAAACTCTTCCATTCCCCACTAATAATTTGATTTGATCAATATAATGTTATAACTTTATAACTTTATAACTTTATGCTTATATATTGATAACATTTAATAACCTAGCGAGACTACGTGCATTCTATTTATAGAGAATTAAGCGACTCTGGCTGTGGAATGTAATTACAAGTTAAAGATGAGCCGATATCTGATAAAATTACATTTATATTTTTTTATATATACAGTTCGTTTCCATTACTATTTCGCTTACAACCAGATACTTCCCAGCTACGATATGAATATTTAGTAATACAGCAATATTTTAAGCCCATTGTGACCCTCTGATAACCTGACAAGTCCAACGCATCGCATGCATATGAGCTAGTCTACTAGGGTAGTTGTGGTTTAAACCACGATGTTGATCAAATGTCAGGGTCAAAAACCACACTGTCTTGACAATTGGTTCCCCACTCAACGTGTTATGTTATGAAAGCTTCAAAAGACAGACATGTTATGTGTTAACATGTAATTTTACTTTTTTAGTTTCATAATAGGTATATACGTATTAGTAGTAAGTTAGTAACTTGCAATTTAAAAAATCTTGTAAGTAAAAAATTGTCAAGTGAAATTCAGAGTTTTTAATTTATCCCGAGTGAAGAAAATAAGAACTCTGTACTCATATATGTAGATTGTCCATTCTTCTGTCGGTCAAGTCGAACATGATTCATTACTTAACACTTAACGTGGCTCTTATTTCACATTTATGTTATTGATGGGATGAAATATACTATACTCTTAAAATGACAATATATCATTAATTATATTTAATTAAATAAACATTGTAGGCCGTCGTGGTGCAGTGGTACAAGGGTGGACTGTAACACGACAGTTGTGGGTTCGTGGTTCGTGGTTTCACTCGAGGAAATGAATTATTATTTCTTAATATTTTCATTTCACCATTCTGGCGTCGAGGAAAGTATCATATCCTAGAATATTGTGTTATGACAATCACAAGCGAAATTAAGCTCAAATATCGTATAATAAAAATCTGTACGCAGATACGAGTAGGTTTCAGTCGAGTCACGATCGTTTGATATCATTTGGGGCAGTCATCGGTTCAAACATTTAGTACTTATCTTGCTCTGAATAAAATATAGAGGCCGTCGTGGCGCAGTGGTACAAACGTATGATTGTAAATGCGGGGTGGATTCGATTCTCACTTGAGGCGATGAATTGTTTAATATATTAATTTCCGCGTTCTGTGGAGTTCCGTCACTCAACACGCAATGTGCAGAAAGTTGGGAAATGCTAAGGGAAATGGGATAGGCACAGCGTCTATAAAAGATAAGGATTGTAAAATTACGATTACAACACAGAGTTTATTTACGCCCAATATTAATAACCTATCTCCAACGTCAATCTTAGATTGTTTCATACATCTATCCAATCTCTAGATACGATAGATGTATGAAACAATCTAAGATTGACGTTGGAGATAGGTTATTAATATTGGGCGTTAAGGATAACAAGCTTATGCATGTATTAGGAACTTTTCAAAGTGCTGATGACGTAACTTCGCGTATGTTTCACATGTTACTAATTCTGTTTCAAATGACTTTGTCAATGGTAATTTGTGTCTTCTGTCGTTACATCATAAAGAAGTTAAAAGTTTCGTAATATTGTTAGAGATGCCAATGGAAGCTCTTTGATTAAATAACAAAGTTATAAAATAAAATTGTCGTCTTCTGATTATACGTTTATTTGAATGTTTTTTAAAGAACGCATTTTGTTTCAATTTTTTTACAACGGAAATACGTATCTAAGGATTCAAATTTAAATATATTGGTAAAAGTACCTACTTCATTGTGATCTTTCTAGATCATAGCAGCTACAGAACAGCAAAATGAAATCTGTTGTATCATACTAACATATGGATTAGGTCACCTAAATGTAGGATAAAATTATTATAATAAAATATTTGTTATTTGTTAAAACTAGCAACTACTGATTTCTAAGTAAATTTTCATTTATGATAATATTTTCTTTTCTAGGTCAATCTATGCTTTGGTATTCCTATATTTCTCGATTCGATTAAAACTAATTTTATTTCTTTACTGGTAAAAAGACAAATTGCGGCGTAGAGTCCAACCTACGGAGTATCTTAACACTAGGTTCCCTCTGCCTACACTACTGTGTGCGGGATACAGCGTGGAGCTGAAAGAAAAGTCTATTCACTCGGCGTTATATAAGATACAACTTTTATATCGTCCGTAACAAGTAATACAATAATACCTTTTGACAATGACAAATGGCAAGGCTAGATAGATGACTACTCAACAAATGAACTTATTTTTTTCTGATAGTATAGCAATTGCGAAATATAAAACTCATCTAAGCTATAAATTATAATAAAAAAGCAGGTGTGAGTCAAATTCGCCCACCGAGACTTCCGTACCAGATTCAGAATTACAAAGAATCATAAAAGTTGACAAAGTTAAGTTTGCCTAAGCATATGCACTTATTATGTATGAAATGAACTACAAATATAAATTTGTAAGGTTTTCTTTTCTATAAAACTCTGAACATATAAAAAAAATAATAAGTTACAAATTAATTTAAGGAAAAATATCACATATTTTTATTTAATAATTCTAAGTATAATAAGCTTTTCAAATTAAATAAACATTTCAAAAAGTGACTGACCAAAACTAAACTAGTTTTTATAATAAAGTTAAATTCTCCAGTCTACTTGCGACGTCGACACTCAAGTAGCGTCTCTTTCGGTATTTTTAACTTTACAAGAGTACCCTCTACAGGTCTGTATGAAGGAGGACGAGGTCCGACATATTAATTGTGTGTAAAGATCTTGTTTCCTCTTACTTTTATTTAGATTTTCTTTGTTTTGTCTCCAAAACAAAGAAAAACACACACAACAAAAGAAATTCTTTTCACATTTTAATTAGGATTAACCTCGTAGTTAATGGGTTTTAATTTGTTTTATATTCATAAGTTAGGTAGGCAGGTATTATGCTCTTGAATACATATCATGTGTTTATTTTTTTGTCTTACATGGATTATTTATATTTAAAATTTAGTAACGTCAGTTGTAATATAAGAATGTGATTAAGGAGGTTCTTTACTTTTTTGTAGGATTTCTTATCATTTTTAATTTAATAATTCATTTCTAATTCAATTGAGAATATTTTACGATTGTACTGCTTCGTTTTACATGCTTATCAATTATAATTTTTCTAAATCTATATCAATTTATATATTTTTTAACTTTACGCTGTATCCCACATCCGCATCTCCTATTCTGGAGGCACTGCGTGCTCAATGGTGAAACTTAACGCCGCGCTTTGCCTCGTTACCAGAGCTAATAAATGAAAATTTGTAATATTTCATTTTCTGTAGTGGGAATCGATTATATATATTATTCTACATATATTATTACTTTTAACTATAGTTAGTTTATTTTTTCATCATATATCACGTAGCTCATTTTTTTATTGCGACATCCATGTAACGTAATTAGTTTATTACGTCTCTTATATCTTTTAAACACAATAGTTTAAAACTACATTTCATGTTCACTCTAATATATAAAAAACAACCCCTATAGGTACATATATCTATCTACTATTATTCATACTATTTCAAAGAAAGATCTAATGTAATCGTATTATATTACTACTTTTGATATTTCATCAATAATATTGTAAGATCATGATGAACATGCGTAGGGGAGTTGTGTTAGTCTGAGCCCCCGTCCTGATCCCGGGGCGTCTTGTTTACATGTAATAAAATCCTGAGCGGCTCAATTTGCGGGAACGTAATATATTTATTTATTATATTTTTCATAAATAGATCGTCGTGGCGTAGAGGCAGAAGGGTGTGACTGAAACGCGATGGTTGTGGGTTCGACCCACACTCGAGAAAATAAATTACTACTTATTAATATTTTCATTTCTTCGCTCTAGTAACATGACATAGCGTGGCGTTGTAAGGTATAATATTAACCAGAATAATGTATAGCAAACTCAGGGAGGCGGAAATTATACGTTAACACGAGATGTAACTATAAATTTTACTTCCGTTTCTGATGCAATAGACTATTAATCTTTTGTAAACTAACCGTGGTTACCAATGTCATTTCTTTATACATCTCACCATTTGGAAAACCGAGAGAAAGTTACAAATACCACATACTATGTAACCAAATCAGGAAAACGAAAATACTTAAAAAAAGCATTGACGCCGTCGTGGTGCAGTGGCAGTGGTACAAACGTGTTACAGTAAGCACGAAGAAAGTGAGTTCGATTCCCACTCGGGGACTGTAAACAATATAAAATATATTTTCTTGCTCTGGTAACGAGGTAAATTGCGACATTAAGTTCGGCCATTCAATGCGCAATGTGTCCAGAATTCAACGAAAATACCTTGCCAAATATGGGTAAAGTTTAGGTAAACTATTTCGATCATTTCTCTGAAGTCCGTCTGACGAATGTACTATGCTCTTATTGCGAGCTCTTAGAACATACACGATAAATAAGAAGTACGTGAATAATCTATTTGGACGAATGTTATTACTACAGTATGATTTATTAGATGGTTATATTAGTAGGTATATATTTTGAGATTAGGATTTTCACAATATTTAACAGATCTATTTTTTATTTCAGAATTATTTGTGCCGTCCGTGGCTGGGTTTAATATTTATCCAGGGGAATGAATTTTATAATATTCCCCTAAACTGAACACGTAAGGTCTCGAAGATTATGTGTAAAGGAGTGTCCTAAAACTAGGTTCTCTCTTCCTATCCTGTTATATACGGCGTGGCGTACTGTAGAATTATTATTTTTATACCAACATATCCATGTTATATTGTATGTTTATAAAATATTTCGAACCAATTTAACCATTAGGATGTTGAAAAAAAATATCAATAATTAAATAGAGACATCCAAAGTCACAGACTATACACATACGTACGAACAAAATTTACAATGTACATACGACTACATACGTGTTACAAAGTATATTTTAAATATATTATACTCACTGAGAAACTGTCACGTTGAGCCAGATTTCATTACGCTACATCGATTGTTCTTATTCCCTGAAGGTTCCGGAACACCCTTTTTATTTCATAGAAAAATTTCGCGACGTAAACGGGGAATGACTTAGAAATATATTATTTGCTCTCGTCGAGCTGTCATTTGAACCTTTTTATTATGTTATCCCGACGTTATATTGATGATTATTTTTAGGGTTACAGGAAAAAAAAAGAAAAAACACACTGTATTGATGGAAAGAATATAAAGTTTTCAAATAAGAGGACAGTGACTTCATCCTTGACACATTTTCGTCTATTTTTTATCTTTACACGTTTCACGTATTTTGTGGAATTCCAACTGACAACCATTGTGTCACGTTGGATAGTGTCTTTTTATATAAGCTGTTAACTTATATATATACACATGTTTACTATATTATAAATATACACATACATGAACTCGAAATTCAATAGAAATTATTAATTCGAAATACTTTTTAGACAAAAAATCACTTATTAAATTAACAATAATCAATTCGAGGCATAAGCATAAATCATCGAAAATTAAATTGTAAGCCTTCGCACTCAGTGAGCAGCTGTAACTTAACAATGTAATATGACTTTACAATAGAATCTTTTAGAATAAAAAATATGCTAAAAATAATTTGTCGCCAAAATTCGCGTCACTTACCTTATTTTTAAAAGCATCCCTTATAATCCAGTCTAAAACAATGCGGTCACATTTTAGGGATGTTTTAAAATAACCTGACAGTGGGGTTTCGAGTCAAGCCTTATGACCCCGTTCTTGTGGTAACAAGCTATCTACTGAAATAACTTCTGTATACATCGTAGAGGCTCTCTGCGTCTTGAAATCTTGAAAACCTGCAACACTCATATATATTGGATACACAATACAACGAACTTTATGCACATATACGAGTAAATAGAAATAGTTCGACATTAGTTTCAAATACAAAAGTTTCAAGTACTTAAAGTTTGGTTATTTCTATTTATTCGTATTTGTGTTTTGAAATTCTATGAAATATCACAATGAAATGACTATTTCTTTCACTTCATCTCTATATATAATAAGACATCTCTATATGTAATAAGACAGTAAAAATATTTTGTCTGTACATTTAGTAATTTTGACTGAAATGGGTAGAGGGACACTTAAAAAGAATAATAGAAAGCAAAAATATTTTTTTTTAATTTCTTGTCTGTCTGTCTGTCTGTCGACATATTTTTGTCCGCATTTTTCTCTGAAAGTACTGAACCGATTTACTTGAAAATTTCACCAATTGCTTTGTTTTAACTCAACTTAAGTATTAAACTTTAGTTCATCAAAATCGGTTCATTAAAAAAAAAGTTATCGTCATTTGAATGAATTTAAGGCATTAGTTTGCCTGCGAATGTTATATAGAAATCGCGCTGGTAAGATTACTGGCTAAAGAATGACATTCGAAACGTCTTGATTATATGACTGTTGATAAAAATATATATTTTTGAAGCACTATTATACAATATTTTATACAATAAAGTAAACAAAATTGAAATCGTAATTAATTCAACACAGAGATAAAGAACGATTTGATCTTCAAAAAGATATCAAACAAATACATAGATTTTGGTTCGTTCTTTCGTTTAAAATAAATCTATATAAAAATGCCTAATAACATCGTTTCTACGTGTACTCTGTAATAATTACATATTTACCAATTGTACATTTAGCTAATAATATGTGTAACTAATTTAAAAACTGTACAGGAGTTAATATGCAAACATTACAGTTATTTTACAAAGAATATTATGAATCCTTACACAAATCCATAACTTTACATTTAAGGCTGTTTCTGAAGCAGTACATTAAATTATTAACAGACATCAGCACATGTAACAGAGCTTTAAAACAAAACATAGGTAAAAGAACGTAATGTAACAAAAATATATACATATAATAAATAATTAGCTTTATGTATATTTTATGAATATCAAATATCAACATTGGTCATATTTTTTAGTTCGAAATAATCAAAAAATCTTATAGAAGTTACGATAATATCGTAAACAAATCATATTAGAATATTACAGATTAAAGTAATACAAAATTATGTTAGAAGTCATTAGAGTTGTCAATCAATTCGCCTTATTAAATCAATAATCATGTATTTTAAGCGGGCGAAGCCGTGGGCGGGCCGCTAGTATATTAATAAGAAAAAATAAATATTTGAGTTTTTGTTGAAAGTTTGTCAACCAACTTTTTCGAGCACATCTATATAAGTATAAAATAAACTGTACGATAAAAGTACGGTACGTTAATGATGTGCAATAAAAAAATGTATATTGTAAAATGTATGTTCATGTACATATATTTAATTAAAAATATATATTAAACGTACAAAATTAACAAGAGACACATTTGGAAGCCATTTTGTAGTCTAAAATATTTTTTGGCACAGATCTCTAACAATATAATCCCAGAGAGTACTGTAGGTCTGCCCGGTCCGGGATTAGATGGGATGGAATGGGGCCTGACGGTGTTGTCGGCTTACTGCGTGTTGGAGGTAGATCACATGTTGCGCTTCGTTATTATTTAGTCTTGCGTAAATAATATTTGAGATTTGTTCTGATTAATATGATTTACTTGTTCAGATTCATTCTATGAATCGTAACTATAAATTTTATTAAAAAATATATCTTTAGTAGGATTTATTTCAATAAATGATCACTGGTTTAGCAACAAGATTCAGTTTCATTGCTTAGTACAATATTTTCAAGAAGTACTAATTTTAAATGAATGAAAGCTATAACCTAATGATAAGGCTGTATGCTTCAATACATTGCGTCTCTATACTTGTGGTCAGAATTACACACGGGAATCGGAGTGTCTTAACACTAGGTCCCTCTGCCTACCCTGCTGTATGCGGGATACAGTGTGAAACTGAGAATGAAAACAAAACTGTTTACCACATTTTATAATTCCCGTCCACCACGTCACTTCGATCTGACAGTGAATAACAGCTCTCGCATCATCAGTCACTGTCACCCACTCGGCGCGGCAAAACATAATTTCATAAATACATCCTTGTTCTTCTCTCTTGTTATGTCGTTCAACCATTTTTTGGACGGTTCCTGTCATCAAACCTTATCCAATAATCGCCATCTGGGGAGACGGCGTGTGAGAATCCGGTTATTATATATTATTAGATACAATATAAAATAAATATTTTGTATTGTTTGTTATCCTTGATGTTTTTATTGTGTCACGCTTTGTAATATTGTTGTGGGAAATGTCATTTATATTTTTCTTGGTAATAGAAAATTATTTATAATACGCAGCCATTGAGCGCGATATATACTTGAGTATGTTGACTTGTTTTGGTATAGTAAAGTATAGTAATAAGCGATATTAAATATATAATTTTCTCTTGGCCTTTCAAGTGGTGAGATATGACTTATAAAAAATCATTCTATATATTATAGAATTGTTTCGAAGCCATACTACAGGCTAATTAAAAATAAAAGTATTTGGAATTACTATAAGAATGCAGATATGCATACACTAAACATAGATATATGACTAGTACGGTGTTAGTGTGTCGGTGACAGTAGTGTGAAAGCACATACAATTAGCTAATTTACTCAATCAGTAAGCAACACGTGACTAGAGCAGCTACGTTGATCCCATACAAACCGTGACCTGCTAAACTGACAATGTCACATCAATTTTCATACCTATTATATATTTTTACATACCTATAAGTATAATATAAATAAATCTAGGTTTTTTTTGCTTTAGCCTCGGTATTCTTCAGGATAGGTATCCCGCATATAGCAGGCAAAGGAAACCTAGTGTTAAAACATTACTCTTAATACTTTCCAGCCAATTTTTGACACATTGTGTCTGGTACCAGAGCGAGAAAATGAGAACATTTCTTTTACCCGAGAAGGAATCGAACCCACGACTTACGTAATATAATTATTAAGACAACGTTTAAAAATTTGATCGTAGGGATTTGAACCCGCGCCTCTTTGGAAACCGTTCAAGCGCTCTGACCAACTAAGCCATACTTTCTCATCGACCAACGGCAAAATTCTTATATGCTTATTACAGCTTATTTATGTTGTTAGCTAGCATCTCTATACGCTTTTAACAACTATATTTTATACGTTTTCTTAATAAATATTTTTCTTTTTTTTGAAGCGTGGAATAACACTTTAAAAAATGTTATAAAATACAACCTAATATTTTTTTGAAATAACAATATTATTTATGCTTTATTTATTTCATTCTAACATTTTGCACGAACCAATTTACCTTTTGTTTGTTCCATATGCTTGAATAAACGTTTCGATATTTACTTCTATCATATTTAGTTTTGTATATGTACAGTATGCAAATGTATGTATACACTAGTCACAGTTTTACAACATATACTAAAATTGTCGTGATTTGAATAGAATAGCGCAAAATAATATTTTATTAGAATAACATTGGGCAAATATTTAAAATAATTTATTAAAAATTATTAAGAATATACTAGTTTTTAAACTATTACAAATGAATCTTCTCAAGTAATGCATTTTCAAGAAAGTACACACTGTGTATAATATAATATTTTCAATAAAACTTCCCGCTTCACTTGATCCCAACAATCCCTGCAATTCTATACAATCCGGAACATAACACTAATAATATTTTCTATCTGAGAAACAAAAGAATATCGCGGTAAAGGCGTCGAGTGGAGGAGAAACATTATAACGACGTGTATACCGTATAACACCGTATAAAGAAGCAAAGTGAAACAAAACATACTAACTTAATGCAAAGCAGTTTGAATATACTACGTGTTTAAAATGTACATAAAATTTTGACTTACGTGTAATAATTTGTAAGGAGACGGATTTGATTACAGTCTGTTTAATATGGCACGCTGAGAATTTGTAGTGTAATTTTTAGTTTTACGCTGTATCCCGTATGTAGGAGGATAGGCAGAGGAAACCTAGTGTTAAGACACTCCGTTCTCCACTTCTGTCTTATTTTTGTGTTATTGCGCGTTGACTAGCGGAGCTCAATGCCGCTCTTTTGCCTTGGTTTATTCCCCCAATTAGGAATCGAACCCACAATCGTCGCACTTACAGTTTTGTGCCCCTGCGCCACCACAGCCACAAGGACTCTGCGGGATACTCTTAAAATCAAGAAAATGTAGCTCTTATAAATAAATAATAGATAAAGTCTATACGAAAATTGTGTACCGGAATAAAGCTAGCTCCCTTAGCATAACCTCTGTAAGTTAAGTTAGCTAAGTAAAACCACGTGCAAAATTAGTTTTATTTGTTTTACTTCACGAATATTCGTATTATACGGGTTAGTCGGCGAAATTTCGAGTGTAAACTGAGTTCTCCACTTCAAAACTAGAGATGTCTTAAAAAGGACTAAAAAAAAGTTTGATAATTAAAAAATAAGTTATTCTGCGCGGGAATGAAACCAACAACCATCATGTATGCAATAAAAAAGCTTTCAACTACTGTACGACGACGATACAAGAATATAACTTAAAAGTCTTCATAAGCAACAAAAGAAGGAACATCGTAATAGTAAAACCGTATTGGTTATTCTCTTGAATATTTAATCTACTGATTAGAATTCAAGTCAGAAAGCATTAGCTTTGCCGCTAAGGAGCCCGGGGTCTCTTTAAACAGGTTATCTGACCGCATTTACCCGTATACTACTTATTTACGAACATTCTATTAAGTTTGACAGGATTAAAATAAGATGAAAAGCATGTGTTTAATTTACTAAATTATTAATAAATTTAACTAATTTTTGTCTACAGCTTTGCCTCCATGGTCAAATGGAAGTAGCTAAATATATACATAGTTTTTTTCATAAATTAACTTTAAAGTTATAACACAAAAACATTTTTTAAATTTTAACCAATAGTTCGTGAGATTAGCGCGTTCAAGCAAACTAACTATTTAGTTTTATAATATTAGAATAGATATACAATTGAAAACACGAAATAGTCTTTTTAATAGTACTTTAAAAAAACATTTACAATTTAAGTTGATCAAACTTTTTTGGCAAGGAGCTCGACTGATTTATTTCACTGTGTTGGCAAGGATTCTACTATCAAAGTAGTACACATACACAAAAGTTAAAAAATATATAAGTAGTCAAAAGAGTTATTGATCTTTATAGTAATAGCTCGACGTATCGAGAATATGATATAGTTAATATTTTCATTTTATTGATATTTTAAAGAGGAAAGCTTCCCTCTGTTCCCTTTTCCTAGCCTGCTTTGTGCGAAATACAGCGAAAATTTAAAAAAACTAAGTGATGTTGTTCATAAAATTCAATTTTGCTCAACAGCATGTTGTCAGGCATAGCTTATTTAATATGTAAAATAGAATGATGTGGTAATTTTTATTTAGGGATGTATTGTATTACGGTTTACACACGCACGATTTAATGAGGCTATTTATACGTGACTAATTTACCGTAAAAACGTTCGCAAAATTATATCATTTACGCTCACATGTGGACAAATATAATTTATTGTTGCTATTAGTGGCTTTTAATGGTTATTTTTGTAACTATCGGTAAATAGTTAATTCTTTTTCAATTATAATACGTTTTTACCATTTATAGTATTTCAGAATGTAATGAAAAATATTTTGAAGTTTGTATTAACAATTATTATTATTAGTAAGGTCGTGGCACAGCGGTACAAGCGTGTAACAGTATGCGACAGGTTGTTGGTTCGATTTACAATCAGGAAATGAGACATTTAATATTACCGTCTCTTCGGTCAGGTGTCGAGGCAAAGTGCGGCGTTGAGTTTCGCCTCTCAACACGCAATGTTTTCGACGTAAAGTGGGGAGTATCTTAATAAGCCCTGCTACACTCGGGATACAGCGTGAAGCTAAAAAAATATATATTGTATAATAGAATTGAGCTATATGAATCAAAATAATTCTATCTATATTCTATCAAAAACTAAAAACAAAAATATTTACATACACAAATGTACAAATATTCTGCATTTCTTGAACGTAATATATAACAAAGTACGCGACTTCTGTAAGTTTATGAAGCGCAGGTGTCTCGGAAAATAGAATCTGTTAAACAATCGTTGGCAATTGTTGTTTGTTTACTGAAATATAATACAATTAATACTACTACAAATATTAATTTAAAAAGGGCTATATTTTGTTTCATTCCATATAATTTCTTGAATTAAACAAAATTTACCTTTATTTATAAATAAGTAGAGTACATTAAATAACTTGATATGACTATTTTTCATTTCAAAGCTTAAATTCAAAGATATTCTGTCAGGGAAATAAAATTTATTTATTCCAAGATTTGAACCTACAAGTACAACCATCGTGTTGACAGTTATACTTTGGTCCACTGCGCCACTATGTCTTCGCTAAATTAGATGTGATAAGAAAAAGGTGTAGACAAGAAGTAAGAACTTAAGTAAAAAAGCGACTTAATATAGAGTTCTGAGAACATAATTTTAATTCCAAGTCTACTGTTGAAGCAATTTTTTTACAATTTAAACTTTAGAAAGAAGCGTTTTTATTGAAGCGACAAAAAAAATGTGACTCCATTAAATTGTAATTTATTTTTATATATTTTCATTAAATTAGAGTAATAGTATATTAATACTATAAAGATGACAAGACAGTGTCTTTAGTAACTCTTAGTTATTTCCATTTGATCAGGCGGGCGAAGCCACAAGTAACAGCCAGTACTGTATAAGTGATGTAAACATTCTCCAAGTTGGAGAGGAACCCACAACTATGATGAAGCCAGGCGTGGTGCATGGCAAAATGTAGCGTTGAGTTAAGTTGAATTGTCTCCAGAATTCAGCGGAAAGCAGGGAAAAGAAGTGTTTTAAAGGAAAACGGAGTGTTATAACAAAAGGTGCCCAGGAAAAAAGAAGTAAAAATAAAATTAACACGCAAAACCGAGTACTTAGCTACTCTACACATATAAATTCTAATTTATATCTTAAGTTTATAAACGTAGAATTTAAACCATGTATTGGAAATACGATACGTGTCTTCATACGTGAATATATTAGAAGCTATGAATATAGAACGTCGTTTATACAAAATGACGGCTAACAGGCAGCGGTGTGACTGATACTTACGGTATAATGAATATACTGACCGTAGCGGTGGCGTGTCTTGATACTGTAAGGTGACTTGGAAACATTAAGCAATATTTTTTAACATTTTAAAATTTTATTTGAATGGGAAATAAAAACATTTATTTAGGAAAAGGATAAAAAAATGAACACAGTGAGATTAGAACCCGCAACTCTTGGAAACCGCCGAAAAGATTTCAAACATCGCTATGTTAAAATTTGTTTCTTAAAAGTTTTCTTTTATTTTATTTTTTTTTTGAGCTTTAGATATTTTAATAGATTGTAACATTGTTATAATTGTTCAGTCGCATTGGTAGAATGATTGCGGCTTGATATAATATATGGAAACGAAATTGGTTACAAAATAGTCGAATATGGAACTTTTTTGCAGGAAGATAAAAACTTCAATATTTCCTTGTTTTAAACGTTCTCCACAAATTTTATAAGAATCAATTAGTAATTTATACAAAGTGACCACTTTATAAGGCTATCGAGTCGCAGTAAACCAACGTCTGACAGTCAACGTAGCGATTGTGGGCTCGTACCCTATCGGGACAATGAGTTGTTTTTACCTCCTTGCCCTAGCAAGACTAAACACGGTGTTGACATTCCGCACATTAACAACGATGTCGATTGTCTTTAATTCCGAGAGTTACAGAGAATAAGTATACGACACTAATAAAATGTTATTATATTAAAAACAGATAAAATTCTGTACTTTTGATACAACATTCTGATTGAGCTTCGGTGGACGGAATAGAGAATAGAGAATAGAGCAAAATACAGTGGCAACGTGAATTAATATTCA
This sequence comes from Heliconius erato x Heliconius himera, assembly GCA_013421005.1. Lineage (NCBI taxonomy): Eukaryota > Metazoa > Arthropoda > Insecta > Lepidoptera > Nymphalidae > Heliconius > Heliconius erato x Heliconius himera. Next base: position 250 of record JAATLQ010030058.1, on the reverse strand, counting down.
TTTGAGCGAGACATTTGAGGCTAACGGTCCGTTTAAATAAAAATAAATGTGTTCGTCCAACAGAAATATCTTATACGTTTATTTTTTTTCTCGTGTCGCACTCTTGTGGGCATTATATTTTTATTAAGCGAGCCGGAATTATTTTTTTATTGTGTTGGTTTTATGCAGAATTATAATTTAAAAATGTTTTTTCTTTAGTACATACTTTAGTACCCAACTCTCCCAACTCTCCCAACTCTCCCAACTCTCC
>JAATLQ010030050.1:44371-61812 GCA_013421005.1 Heliconius erato x Heliconius himera | reverse complement strand
CGTTTGGGGTTCCGTTCTCTCTGACTTTCCCACTAGTATTACAGCGTGAAGCTAAATAAGTAAGTATTTAATTTCAATTATGTTGTAAAGAATCATTATTGGTACCAGCGCTGGAGAAAAATGATTTTTCTCCAGTTGCTTAATCATTATTCTACACTAATCGTCATTGTCCGATTTAACACATTTTTTAAAAATTCCATTTATAAAATAAATAGGGGTTGTTCATAGATGCCACTTCATAAACGTGTATTATAATGTCCAAGCTTACATCTCACAGCAAAATTACGGCTTTACACGCTGGTTTTAAAAATTACACTTTTTTTGGTTAAAAATGACATTTTTAGGAGAACAGCCCTATACACGTTTACCATTTCAATTTATTTATTTCGACGTTATTACCGTTTTAATTTATTTATGATGACAGCTCTGTAAATATTGTTATTTAATGATATCTATGTAGCTAATGTAACTTTTTCGATTTGAATAATTCTTTTTTTGTTTGAAAGGGTATACCTCACAGGTGGTCCCATGGTGACCATGTCAAGATCTGATGATGGGATTCAGGAGAAATCGAGGGAACTTTTTAAATTTTATAGGCACATTTACAAGGAATTGAGTATTTTTAAAGATTCGTGTGTTTGCCTTAGGAAATCACAATTTGATGAGGTGTAACTGATGATGAAGACCATAGACGGCCTAAGTAGTTTGTACTACTTTTACTGTAATAGTTACAAGGAAAAACAATCTTAAAACTTTTCACCAGAAATGAGATACCTCAATCGTTGCGTTTCTTTTTAACCAAAACGGCCTGGTCGGTTTCCAGGAAACGCGGTTCGAGTCCCGCTACGTTCAAACTTTTATACGTTTTCTAAATAAGTATTCCAAAAGATTTTAATTACTTCATTATTAATTTAAAAATTATTATCAGCTTCACGGGTAGGCTGAGGAAACTTAGTGTTAAGACACTCCGTTCTCCACTTTCCGCCGAATTTTACGAAGCATTGCGTGTTGAGTGGCGAAACTCAACGCCGGGCTTTTTGCCTTGTTGCTATAGCGAAGAAATGAAAATATTGATAAATAATAATTCATTCTCTATTTGCATTTAAATAAATTATTTAAATTATACGGGGTTCCTGGTAAAGATTTTATTGATTGAAAAATAACAAGTAAAATTTTAAATTCCTATATAGAATTTAAAGATAAAGATTGATACTGTCTTGCATGTAGTGGTCCTTAACTTGAACATTCTCACTTTTGATTATTATAATTACGATACAATTTGTGATTCTATAAACAACATGTCCCTAAATGTCAAATATTGATTGTAGAACATATAAAAAATAAGTATTTTATAATTATTAAAATATTCCTTTCTAAAATGACTAGATTTTGAATTGTTTCTAGTTACCCCAAACCTGTTACATCAAGCCCCTAACAAGGGGCAAGTTGTAACTAATTTTATTTTTTGCAAAAGTTAATTTTATATGAAATATGATAATAATTTCATTAAATTGGTATTTACACCATAAACGTTTGCACAAAAAATAACTAGAATATGTAGGGTTTTGAAAATATATAAATATTCATAAACAATTCCCCCCCCCCCCCCCAAACCTCCCCTACTACTAGTCAATTTATATTATTTTTAAATTAAAATAAATTAAATTAGCTTCACGCTATATCCCGCACACAGCAGGGTAGGCAGAGGGAACCTAGTGTTAAGACACTCCGTTCCCCACTTTCTGCCGAATTCTGGAGGCATTGCGTGTAGAGTGGGAGAACTCAACGCTGCGCTTAACCTCGACACCAGAGCGAAGAAATGGAAATATAAATTTAAGTAAATATTTCATCACCTCGAGTGGGGATCGAACCCACAACCAGTCGGTTTTGCAGTCACACCTCGTGCCGCTGCGCCACGACCGGCCTCATATATATTTGTTTTCACTAAAAATAATATAAATTGCTCGTTTCTTAGAACATGCAAATACATATTTCCACAATTGACTTTAAATGTGATAATGATACCGTATAGGTAGGTGTACAAGAACAATAAGTACCTATACGAGAATTTAAAAATAACTATATACTGCTTTCAAAAATGATTTAGGAATGATTCACTGCAGGGTAGGCAGAGGAAAATTAGCGATAAAACTCCTTCCTCACTTATCGCTAAATTCAGGAAGCAATGCGTGTTGAATGGCGGAATTCAATCCCGCGTTTGCCTCGACAGCAAAGAAAAAAATATATAAATTTAAATAAATATTTTATTTCATTTCGTCGAGAGGGTATCGAATCCACAACAAGTCGCGTTTACAGTCACATCCTATGCCCCTGTGCCACGACTCCTCCCTCGTCCTCACGGCCTCCAGACTAACAATATAGACATATTATTACTTTGAGATTAATAATAGAACAGATAGTAATAACTAATCAATTAAAACAAATTAAAAATTACACGTTATCAGTAGCTATGCATGGTCGTGGCTAGTATCGAGGGGGACGTGGGTCAACACCAAAGTGACTTCCTCATTTAATTTATAATTTACAAATAACAGTAGCGACGATGAGCAAACAGACAAAGCAATTTTTATCATTTATTATGTTATCACGAGCCCGCCTACAGCTGGGGCGTAGGATCAGTGATCAGTCGAGCGAGGAGACAGCGACCAGACAGGTCGTAGCCGCGTACACCGTTGACCTCGTACAATCAAATTAAACTCCAATCAGGATGTCTGAAGCTATGGATATGAGTGGTGATGAACAAGGAAATGTGCTGCAGGCGAAAATAATCACCATGGTCTGCCTCTTCACCATTTCCATGATATTTGGATGCGCTCCCATGGTCGTTTCGTACAAGTACGGCTGGTTTACGAAATCTGATGGCACGAATATGAGAACCTCGAACAAACTAATTGTAGGACTGTTGTCGTTCGGCGGTGGTGTTCTCTTCGCGACCACGTTCATGCATTTACTTCCGGAGGTCGATGAAAATATTAAATTACTGCAAGGTGAGATAAATACGAATTTGATAATATTATTAATTGAGCTTAATATTTTATAAGTATGAAAGAGAAGGCAAAACGCGGCGTTTAGTTCTGCCACTCAACACGCAATGCCTCCAGAATTTGGCAGAAAGTGGAGAACTGAGTGTCCTTGCTGTGTGCGATACAGCGTGAAGCTGATAAAAAAAATGAAAGATATATTTTCAATTTTACACATAGTTTTTTTTAATAATTACCTTTAAGAATTTATTTATAGCATTAACTATCCATAAATAGATACAGCTATCTATTTACCTATCTATTTTACTATAGTATAGTGTAGGATGGGTATCCTACATAGATACTTTAGGCAGAATGACGTTGAATGAAAAAAATTGACTGAAAATTACAACACACGCAAAATTCAATATTTACTGTCACTGACGTAATTTGTCATTTTAACTAAGAGCGGTTTTAATTTGATATTAGATATTTATATAGATATAATCACAGATAGGATGCAGACTCGACTAGTAGATGACATTTAAAGGTAACATTTGGAGTGTAAACACACGGCTAACAAGTGTTTGCCCCTGACTCTCCGTAGAAGGTGACAATATTTATTCAAAGGCAACGCACCTCTAAGTATTGACGAAAAGCCTTGTTGTTTTATTAATAATTGCTTGCTGGTTTCTTTCGTATTCTTAGATTTCATTAACTTAATGGTTGTAGTAAAGATTTATTTTAATTTATTAGGGTTCCGCACTTCAAAAGAAAAATAAATGAAATCTTGAGGTATAGGATCACCTTAAAGTCTATCCTTTTTCTCAAAAGTCAGTCAGTCTTCAAAAAATCGAGTGGTATTAAAGTGAAATAAATATCAGATGGCCGATACCGATTCGCTCTTCACCGAATTTTACTTCACCGATTTTTTTTTCAAAGAAAGGTAATGTCTATATTCGTTAACTATATTTTTATCGTCTCGTCATTAATTTAATTAAGTTGACTTACCTATAGATATACTTATTATTGAAACAAAGACGATATTATAAATAAAGTAAATGCTTGACAAACAAAAACTTCTTTCATTTGTACTTAGTTCTTGTTATTTAATAAACATACGTGGGTTAAGTAGAATAATGTATGTTCTCTATTTATATCTCAAATAGAGCGACGATCATTTATATAAATCTATGTCTGAATTTAACAGTAGTACCTACCTAGTAATAGTGTGGGTGTACTACTTCAGTAATACCTAATCATTTCTACACCAAGAAAGGACTACATAGCTAGTTCGCTCTGTATCGCGCATTTAGTAGGAAAGGTGGAGGGAACATGGGAACCTAGTGTTAGGTTCTCATTAAAACATTGCCCTTCCCCGTTTTCCACTGAATTCTGACCGCTTTGCCTCATTATCAACGGGAGGAAAAATATGAAATATACACTTCCTCGAGTGGGAATCGACGTTTATAATCGTACGTGTGCCTTGCGCCACGACTGGCCTCAAAAGGACTATATGTTGATACTAGACTTTTAAGGCAAGTCTGAGAGCGATGTTGAGATGCCGTTTTCATTCATATATACAAATCATGTATGAAAACAGCATCCTAAGATCAATCTCAGATTTCAGAGCAGCTTATAAATACAGGCCTTTGTTTATTTACTTTTCAAATAATATATTTACTTAAAATATTAATTTTACAAAGAATCATATTTTTTTTATATAAATATACTTATTTATATTAAAAAATGATGATTCTTTGTAAAATTAGTTACTTTCTCTATGTTAATACTGACTGACATACTTGAGTTAATGTAAAGTAATAGTGTATTGTAATCGTAAACCAGATAAAAATTAGTTTACAGCTTCTGCGTATACAATATTTAGTAGTAGACTATATATCGTAGACGATAATATAATATTTTTGTGTTCATTAAAGATTAATGACCGATTATTTATATCAAATTAGTTTAAAGTAAAAAATTAGTTTAAATAAAAAAATGAAACGAAAAAAAAATTTTTCTTTTCGTTTCATTTTTTTATTTAAAATCATAAAACAAATAGTTTATGTATTTTTTTATTTGCTATAATAATCAATCATTAAATAACAATTTTATCAATACCTACTAATACCAAAGTTTTAAAAGTTATGAAAAAAAAAGAAATATAGAAATCTTGTCATTTTCCAGTTTAAAAAGTTGTTTATACTAGAGTATAAATCATATCGCTTTACTTAAAGAAAAATATTAATTTCTACCTATTTACTATTTTGTATATCTGTACAGTCGTAACATTGCTTTTTTTTATTTCGACAGTTTAGTAAAAAATATATGACAAGATTTTTTTAGAATTCAGTTAATATTTTATTCTTGATATTTCCTTTTAGGATATTACCTATTTAAATTTTTATATATATTAACATCTAAATCGTATAAGTAACCATTAACAATACTCACTACTTATAACTATTAATAATTACTGTTTTGTTATAGTATAGATAATACATCTTTTCTTAATTATGATTTAGAAAAAATTTTTTAAACATAGACATCGGCATCGTCCAAAACAATTTTATTTTTCTTCTGTAGCCAAGGATTTAATCAAGAACGTATTGAGATTAGATTATGTAAATTAACAGATAAAATATTTAGAAATTACTTATTTAGCACAACAAAATTTCCAAATCACTACCTAACGTAGATAATCAATTTAGATTAAATTTAAACACCAATTTAGTAATTAAAATATAACAATACATTTATATCGATTTAATTTTGCAATCAATCACTATTATCAGTTTTAAAAAATTTGTTAATCTTATCGAAATGTCTCGACGCAAAGTTCTATTAAAAATTTATTGCCTTATTAGGTATATCTTTTAACACGTTTTTATGAATTAAATCAGGTATTATCTTGATATGTCGTAATGATGATAATTAATATGGCTATGGATATGGCTTTTTGAATGTCTGTGACTTATTATTTGAATAAATCTTGTGTGGTCTTATGTCGAGTTGTAGTACATTTATTCAAATTTCAAAGTTGTTGTTGCAGTGGAATATTTATTTTGTTTCAAAATTTTTACATTTTGTTTATAAGAAAAAGGGCAAGTATGAAGTAAAAACTTAATATGCGTATGATGTACATATTTATTAACTATTGAGTTAGTCTATGCCACCACGAATAACTGGAAATTATCATTAAAAAAATCTCACGTATTTATAAACAGTTTATTTTTAAAATTGCAGTGAAGCTTATTTTTAAAGGAAACTGAAACGATTTGCAAACATTCTTGTGCCTAGAATGTAAAGAGATGAAAATGGTATAATGGTAAAATTTTATCAGTTTTGGCAATCTGAGAGCTGAGTTATTAAAGATTTGGTAAAAGTGAGGTTAATTAAGTTCACAGCACAATTTCTTTAAAATCATCCTCTTTAAAATAGGTGATTACTGATAAAAAAAACCCTGTGTAAAACAAAGCAGTAGTCATTGAGAATATCAAATAAACCAGAAAACCCTCAAAACGCGTCGAAACGAATAAAACCAAAAATCATTAGATAAGGTGTCAATGTCAATCAGCTGTCACATCTGTCATTTAAAATAAAATTTCAACTTTTTAAGTTGTACTTTCCGTTGACTTACAAACTCTCAGTCGGCGAGTCCCTTTGGGTATATGTGTTCTGTGGGCGAGTCTAACTGTCACTTAAAGGATTTTTTATTTTATGGGCGAAATTTTTTCTATAATTGATATAGAGGCTAAATTTACAGTTTTCAAAAATATTCCTGCCTAATTATAGACGATATTATCTTAATATTTGCTTTACCTATTTTAATAATAATACATAGGTAAATCAAATAAAAAATTTAAGGAAGTAAATTAATGAGTTATTTAATATACATTTTAAATGAAACTATTTTAACCGGATTAAGCGCGTATATTTGGGATTATATTTTTGGTTTCGTTCATTTAAAATGTGTAATAATCGTGAAAATCAAAGAACTTATTATTTAGTATACTTAATATATTAAAATATCTGTAACGCACCGTATTTATAAAATATTATAACTTCCAACTTAATTATAAGACAAAGCCTTGATTGTAACTGTTAATACATAAAAAATACATTAATCAGCTTCATGCTGTATTCCGCATATAGCAGGATATGCAGAGATAACGTTAAGAGTGTTAAGACGCTCCGTTCCCCACTTTCCACTGAATTTTTCGAGGCATTTGAGTTTTTGCTTGTTGAGTTGCCGAATTCAACGCGTGGCTTTTGCCTTGGTGCCAGAGCGAAAAAATGACAATATTAATAAATAATTAATTCATTCCCCCGAGTTGGGACGAACCCGTAACCGTTGCATAGTAGTCACACCCGTGTACCCCTGCGCCACGACGGCCGTATTGGTAATAAAATATATATATGTAAATGTGTTTGTGTATATAACTATAGGTCTTTTAAAATTTATCTAAGTCGAACGCAATTCATCAAAGGGGGATCCCACAGGATTCCAACGTCGGTTATTGCTGCTTAAACTACTTAGTGCAATTGGTCCCTGTTGAATTGTCTAATTTCTCTCCGGGAAGTCCAATGCATAGATAGTTGCTTTGACCTTTGATTTTTTGTACATATTTTCCGTTTCACCATTCGACAAAAATATTCGATTATTATTTTCAGTACATTACGATAGCAACTATTAATTATAATAATAGGTGATCAATTCAAATTATATTGATTGGTGAGCTTTGAACAAGAATAATTTACTATTTTTTTTTCAGCTTCATTCTGCATTTAGCAGACTAGGCAGAGGGAACCTAATGGTAAGACACTCGGTTCCCTAATTCCGCCAAATTATTGAGGCATTTCGTGTTGAGTGGAGGAACTCAACGCCCTTTGGCCTTGATATCACAGAACGAAGAAATGAAAATATTATCTAATAATAAACACTTCATTTCCACAGAGTGGGAGTCGAACCCACAACTTGTCGCGTTCAAAGCCACACGCTTGTGCTCCTGCGCTACGATTGGCTTCTTATAATATAAAAATATTTATTTACAGAAAGTGGCGACTTACCCGAGATGCCGATATATTTGGCTGCCTTAATCATGTGCATTGGTTTCTTTATGATGTACCTAATCGAAGAGTTAGTTCACTTATACATACACAGCAGAGAAAACAAAAATAGCGGAAGCTTCTCTCGCGTATTGAGTATACGGCGAAGCAGTTCAGAAGCTGGTCCTTCTTCAGACAAGACTGTAAAGGAGTTGGAGGCAAATAATCAACAAAAGGAACACCACATTCATATACCGAAGGGTGGTGGTGAAGATGTTATCGTGTCTGCTCTAAGAGGGCTTCTTATTGTCTTAGCACTGTCTATTCATGAACTGTTCGAAGGTCTTGCAGTTGGATTAGAGGCGTCGTCTAGAAATGTTTGGTATGCGAATATTACCTACTTTACATATTACCTATATTGGCCGTCGTAGCACAGTTGAACTGGGTTCGATTCCTAGACTCGGGGGAAAGGATTATCTACTATTTATTTATATTTACATTTCCTCGCTCTAGTGATAAGGCAAAGCGCGGCGTTGAGTTCCGCCACTCAACATGTAATGCTTTAAAAATTTAGCGGATGTTACATTTAGATCTTAACATTGGGTTCCCTTTATACCCTACCCTGCTATATGCAGGATACAGTGCGAAGCTGCAAAAAAAAACAATAACTACAGCTTTTTGTTATTTTTACTTATAACATTAGATTTGAGAAGTTATTATAATATCATAATATTTGTTAAATGGCTAATGTTGCGTATAAAATTATAATATATATATTATATTCATTTTCAAATAAAAATTCATTCGTTTTTCAATAAAATTATCAGTAAATACAAGAAAAATTTCTCTTATCATCACGTACGTGGGGCTTATTGTTTTTACTTAAAGAACACTTGTTTAAATAAGCATTATAATAGTATTGTGAAGATCAAATAAGCCGTAATCCTATATTAACTACTTTATATTGTGCTATAATTCGATTCGATTGTAATATGAAGGCGCATAATCGATAATATTTTAGATCTAGTTAAAAAATATATTTATAAATATTTTTTTTAGCTTTTTGCTGTATCCAGCACACAGCAGGATAGGCATAGGGAACCTAGAATTAAGTTAATTTAATTTTTTAATTAACTCCGTTCCCCATTTCCTGCCGAATTCTGAAGGCATTGTGTTTTGAATGGCCGAACTGAAAATGAAACTATTTACATCAACTATTATATGTTTATAAACAAAAGACTTCAAATAATATCTAAATTATACTGAAATATTTATTATAATCATTTGTAAATCTTTTTATAATTCTGTTATAAAGATAAAGAAAAAGTAATGATTTAAAAGAATACATTTCAATTGCAGGTACTTATTTGGTGCTGTATCAGCACACAAATACATCATCTCATTCTGCATCGGTGTAGAGTTCCTTGCGGCGGGCACCAAGAGGTGGCTGTCAATAGTCTACATCTTCACATTTTCCTTTGTGTCAGCGTTGGGTATTGGTATCGGTATATTATTGGTGGGAGGTGCGGGGGCGACAGCTGCTGGTATCTACTCAGTAGTGTTGCAGGTAAAAATTGTAAATTTTTGTGTCTAATATGTAATTTGTTCGGTTTTCACCATTACCTCATTTATTTTATAAGTGTAATTCACATTTAGGGGCTGTTCATTTTAATCGCGTGATGTTTTTTAACATTTTTTAACATATATATTATTATTTTAACGCAGCGGGACTCGAACTCGCGCCTCCTGGAAACCGACCAGGTCGGTCGGTAAACCAATAATAGTTTATTTTTTTATTCCAATGCACGAGTACTTTGTGTGTCTATATCTTTATATATTACAAAAACGGAACGATCTTTTGCAGGGGTTCCCAATCTTTCCTTCATCAAGAACCACTTTTATATTTTTCTTGGTAGCAGGGACCACTATGCACTTACATAGATGTAATAAAAATTAACTGTAATAATTCAACAGAAACTTCTGGTTAGGAACCAGTATTCTACAGTGACATCAAATTGCCTGGTTATGAAACGCCTAGATAAGATAATAATAAAAAAAATAAAATTAATTAGGGTAGGCAGAGGGAACCTAGTGTTAAGACACTCCGTTCCCCACTTTCTGCCGAATTCTGGAGGCATTGCGTGTTGAGTGGCAGAACTCAACGCCGCGCTTAACCTCGACACCAGAGCGAAGAAATGGAAATATAAATTTAAATAAATATTTCATCTCCTCGAGTGGGGATCGAACCCACAACCAGTCGGTTTTGCAGTCACACCTCGTGCCGCTGCGCCACGACCGGCCTCAAGATAATAATACCTAATATTAATTGTAAAAAAATACCTAGATTGTTGTTTAATGTAAATTTTATTCGTAAAACGACAAAATAACAATACTATCAGTTCGCGTGTTTCATACTGATTTAAATCAGTTGAGATAAGATTCGAATTTGTAATTTGCTTTCGATTGCACGGATCATTTCATATACTTGACCTCCTTACAATTTTATTATTTTAATGTGTAAGTCTGTATGTTTGAAATAGAAAGGAACTAAAAAATAAATATGTAGATTTCTATGTGCTTTTCTCACGCATCAACGAAGTTAAAATAAATTTCCTTACATAGACGCATTGAGGTCTGTAAGATAATTTTGTAGTAATTTAAACTTGATATAATAATAAAACATAAAACAAATAACTTAACTTAGCTGCACGCTATATCCCTAGCTGGGTAGTCAGAGAGAACGGAGCGCCAAACGTTACAGTCTCTACATACCTCTTTCGCCTCGTCCACTGTTATCAACCTCTTCATACATGCCCTTCGGGGGGTCCTCATGCTTTTTACGTGACCTTCCTCCAGTATCTTTGATACTGTGTTTTCGAAGATCAATCGAGGTCTCCCCCGATTTCCCTTACTTCTTATTTTTATATTATCTATCTATATTTATAAAAGGACTTGGAAAGGATTCTCACTCGGGGAATGAAATATTTAATATTTTCATTCTCTTTGGTGTCGAGGCAAAGCGCGACGTTGAGTTCCAACACTCACTACGCAATGCCTCTAGAATTGGGCGGAAAATGGGGAACCGAAATGTCTTAGCACTAGGTCCCCAGCTGTTCGGCGTTAAGTGCAGGATACAGCGAGAAACCTAAAGACAAAAATAAATTATAATTGTATGTTGAACTATTTCGATTGCATTTTAAAGTCAAACCAAACAACTTACAATATATAGTTTACGTAAAATATTTTGACTATTATTATATTATAGCGATTATATAGCATTATCAAGTTATTGAATCATTTAAGGCTGCATTATTTTTTTTATCGATCATATCTTCCTCCTGTCAGTTTTTAGATGTTAATGTGTACGTGCTTAGATAGGAGTACACACTTGAATGATCTGGTACGATTAAAAATATGTTAGATACTAGGGCCTTAGGCCTAAATTTAGAAGAAAAATCTTATCAGTGAAATGTATGAACGACAGTGTATATCTTATTAAGATTAATGATAAGAATATATTAATATTAAACTGATTTATTGTATCGCCAAGCCATTAATGACAAGAATATAATATATCTAACCTAACGATTGTGTCTGTCTGGTCTTTGTCTGGGACTTATTTAGATTCAGCTTTACGCTGTATCCTGCACACAGCAGGGTAGGCAGAGGGAACCTAGTGTTAAGACACTCCGTTTCCGACTTACTGACAAATTTTGGAGGCATTGCGTGTTGAGTGGCAGAAATCAACGCCGCGTTTAACCTCGACACCAGAGCGAAGAAATGGAAATATAAAGTTAAGTAAATATGAAATATTTACTCCTTTATTTATCTTCTCGAGTGGGGATCGAACCCACAACCAGTCGGTTTTACAGTCACGCTTCGTTAGTATTTTATTATTAAATATTTATTTCTAGGGTATCGCTTGCGGGACTTTAGTATACGTTGTTTTCTTCGAAATATGGAGGCAAGACAACACCGGTTTGCTACAGTTCGCCTGCTCCTTGCTCGGATTTACTATTATGGTGTCATTGGACACTATTGTTGAAATAGGTTTGTTATTTTATATTTTCTATAAATCAAGTAGTTTAAGCTATTAATTAATCAGGATGCAAATAAATCGACGATCCTTAGGTAAAGTATAAGAAAATTGTTAATTTTTTATTGTTGTTGTAGTTTTCGATTAGAAATTATTAATTTTTTTAATAAAATCTCATTAAAACTACCCTTTTAGTAGTTTAAATTTTTAACTGCTAAAAGAGTAATTTTAATGAGTAAAAACAATAAACATTTGCTTTTTTCACTTTCAATACTTTACCTAGGGACCATCGGAATGTCTTTCTATAGAGCATCTACTCTTGAAACTTTTTTTTCAGCTTCACCCTGTATGACATATAGCAGGGAAGGCAGAGAGAACCTTGTGTTAAGACACTTCGTTGCCGACTTTCCGCTGAATTTTTCGATATATTCCATGTTGAATAGCGGAACTCAACGCCGGAATTTGCCTTGTTGCCAGAGTGAAGAAAATTAAATATGAATTAATATTAAGAAATATTAATTCATTTCATTTAAAATAAATATTGTAATACTTATTTAGATCTTTCCTAAGTTTGGATTCACTCTTTAAAAAAAATGTTAAAAATATTTTAATTATAACTTTATTTTTTCAGTTGCTTGATAATGTAGGACAGCAGTACCTTTGTGTTTGTCTGGTATTATGTGATGTTGAAGACTTTTCCATGGAGACACTGTACGCGATAAAGTGACACTGAGGTGTTAAAATAAGGCTTGTGCATTTCAAACGTCGTCTTAAGCAGCGTCTCACTTTTGAAACTTTTAAGATATTATATTATGAAAAATCTATTATTCAAATAGATGTGTTCATACTCTATTTTTTACATAATTTATTGAGTATAGTAATAAAGTGTAGAACTATCTATATATTAATTGTTATAATTGTTTTTTTTTTATAAAAAAATATATTTTAATAGGGATACTTAAAATAATTATCTAAGATTGTAAATATTAGCAAGTTTTCCATATTAAAATCATAAAAGCTAACGACTTGACTTTTTATTTTCTTTTGCATATTTAAATTGCCCTTTTATTCATATTAAAATAAATCAGCTTCACGCTGTATCCCGCACACTGCAGGGTAGGCAAGGGGAGCCTAGTGTTAAGACACATCGTTCCCCACTTTCCGCCGAGTTCTGGAGGCATTGCGTGTTGAGTGGCGGAACTCAACGCCGCACTTTGCTTCGACACCAGAGCGAAGAAATGAAAATATAATTGTAAATATATATTTCATTTCCCCGAGTGAGGATCGAACCCACAACCAGTCGATTTTCAGTCACACTTTGTGCCCCTGCGCCACGACTGGCCTTAAATTGTAATTAAAATAATTACTCATTTTAGTGTAAATAAAAGTAAAGGAAAAAGGTTTTAAATAATACACCAGTAATATAGGTAATATTAACAAATCAATAATTTAATTAGAAATTAACACTTTACACTAGCTATTCTATTCTTAAAGAAAAATAGACATCTATGAAGATTATATTAGGCTGAATATAAATGAATATTTGCGCAGGCGGTAGTATATACGTACACTATTGATTAAATCTGAATATTATATAACACAAAATCTAAAGTTAAAATATTTTATTATTGGAATATGTACTTAGATATAATGTTTAACCCACTCTACTTAAACTAACGATCGAGAGAGACATAGAGAAATTTCGAAAAAGTCTTAACACTAACGCCTGTACAGAGGGTCACAAATTTTAATTAAATATATGAAAATACTAGTAGCTTACCAATATATTATGATAAACTGTTAACACTATATTTTCAAAAGCTGAAGATTTGACAGCAGATATATTATTAATAATATTTTCATTTTAAATAAATAACAATTTCTCAACCTATTCTATTTATTATTTATTGTGTCAAATAGATTTGATGGAAATTGAAAAAGCCCCCTGTACACGAGTATAATAAATAAGTCAAGCCATTCCTTTTAACATTCCTATAGTCATTACTTCTAAGGCCGGTACAATATTATTAGGCGGTCACACGGTATCGAAGCCACTTTTTAACAGAAAAAAAAAGTTTTCAATGAAATAAATTTAAATAACGTTACGTTAACCTTTTGTTTTGATAACGATTAGAACAATTACTTTACATAAGTATTACTTTAATTCCATCACTTTTTAAATAGCAAGAGTTTCATAAACTCTATTATTTAAATAATTTTAAATTATTGAGGTTTGTTTTTTTTTTTGCAATAAACATTTTTTTTCTAGGAAATGAGGTACTGTCAAAACGTGGCGTTATTTTGACCGGTGTGAACCGCCTTTATACTTACAACAACATACTTTAAGTAATAAATTTTTAAATATTCAACTATTAAATAGACTATTGCTTAAAACTGTAAATCACATTACTATGTTGATTTTTTTAACTGGATATATAATAATTATCTTTCATGTAGAATTTAAAGCCTATGCTCAATCAGTAGAATACTAATTAAAAAAAAAACTTTAATTTCGACATGTAAGCGTAGTACGTATCTCTATAAGAATTATTAAATAATTGGACCAAAAGCATAGACGAATTACAAATATATTTAATAGTACAAATTAAAAATACAAATAAGTTTAGGCACAATAATCTTAACCTAAGAATAACGACGTTTGCGTGAAAGAAATCAATGATTATTAAAAAAATAATCATAATGAAACTGAAATAAAAATACAATCGATATTATTTTAAGTGATTAAACCGTTAACATCGTAAATCTCACTATCAATTAGATATTTAAGTCTCTAATATAATAAAATATTTTAAATGCGTTTTGAGAAAATATCAGCCAACGCTGAGGGTATCTATTTTTTTTTCTATAGAAAATATCGGTTTTCTTTGAGCTAAATTGGTACTTTCTTACGACATTATTGTATCAAGCAAATAATTTACATAAGCTAAATTCTTATAATAGGATTCTAACATTTCAATTGGTGTTTCATAATCTTTTAAATACCACCATGTTTATGTAAAAGGAAACAAACTTTGGCACATTACCTAAAGTAAAATTTACGTGCAAATTAAATATAGTGTTTTTTCATAAATAGCCATAAAGCGTAAAATTTTCAAATTGTATTGAGTGAAAACGATTTTTTTATAATTTTTAATATAATTATTGCACATTTTTTTTTGTATATCGAATGTACGATTGGTACAATAACACGTTAACATCTAATCACGGTGATAGTGCGGCACAAAACAATGTTGCCATGCTAATATCAATTAAAATTTATTTGCTTTCTTTTTTTTATTCTATACTATTTACTCATATAATATGACTAGGAGAAAAATTAGTGTCACGGAGTTCGTTGTAGGGATCGGATAGTGCATGGCAACACCATATTGCGAGTGCTTGCGACGCTGTAAATTTGATTTAAGATTTGAGTAATTTATTCGCCCGTTGGTTCGCAACAGCTATACGTGTCTCGTTACTCTCTCCCTATAATGTATAAAACAATATTATTAGATAGGCAACATATAAGTAAATTTGTTAACAGCTCAAAAAAACATTAGATATATGCCTGTATTAAGTAAAAGTAGTATAAGTATGATTGTTGTTAAAGGAAATATTAAATATACAGATAATTAAGAAATTCTTCACAAATGTCAAACATTGTTATGTTCTAAACGATATACATAGTTTATCTTAAAATTTTATTTTGTTAAATAAAAATAATTTTCTTACTCTATTCATAAATTTACAATTATACCACTTTTAATACAAGCAAATATACATAAATATTTTTAAGCTGGCAACACTTTTATGAAATGGTCATGATAGTGATAAATCGGCGACATAATGAATTACATTAACGTAGTGTTTTTATATTTCATGTAGTTTATCGTATTAATATAGCAACATTTTTCAACTTATTTCTTAGCATATTTCTTTGATCAGCAAACATGAAAGCGACATATTGACATTATACAGTACCCGAAATACAGTTTTATAATATTTTATTTTAAAAAATAAATGTAAGCTGTAGCTTTAAATGTTTTTTTTTTAATTTATTTACACGCTTATGCAAGCGCCAGTACAATAAAATACCACAAATGCTTTATAGCGTGTTTATTGTATATATTTAAGTGCATTGCGTAGCTTGAGAAGGTGGTGCGTTTGAGAAAAACAGAAAAAAAATACTCACATTGCACGTCGCAGACTTGTCTGTGTGTGTGTTATTGTGTTTGTCTCGTGGTTTGGTAACCAAAAAACAACGTTATATATAGATTAATATGTATAGAGGTATATAGGATTCTCGTGCACTTCTTAATTCACCTTGTTAATATTAGGTTACTAATATATCTATAGAAAAGTAGGATTATTATTAGGATATTGAATTACAGCTGCTACGTAATTGTATAATATCTTTATTACTTAAAGTCTATTGATGACTGTTGACACGCGTTTGCTAACAATAAAAATACAAAAAAAAAGTACAAAAGTAAGAAATGTACAAAAAGGAAAAACATAGATAAAACAATTGATGCTACATTTTTAATAAGAATAAATTTTCTGGTAAATTTTCAATAAACATTAATTTAAATACTAGGATTATAGACATATTGAGTGTTTGATCAGTTCATAGAAGCAGATATGTAAGAGGATATGCAAGAATCGGTTAGGAATTTTAGAAAGTCAACTTTATACTAAGACAGTGATTTTTTAATTAAAAAAAAACAAAACTGCAAACGAAATATCATCTATGGCTCTACGCGTTCAGCGTAAATATAGATTAATTTGGCAATACAGTAGAAACTCAATTATACGGCGTTTAGTTACACGGATCCGCGATTATCCGGACTACCAACCGCGACCCATTGTATTAAATATGTTCATAAATAGGAGTTAGCATCGTATGGTGCAAAATGTAATATAAACTTTTAATATTTTGTAAATAAACATAATTTTTTTCATATATATTTGTTATTTAAAAAAAATATATAATATGAACGCACATAGCTTTCTCGCTTCTCTTCATACGTTCTAGGCTAATTGAGTTTTTACTATATAAAAACATAAATGCTCCTATGAAACGTTACCGAGATCCAGTACTCAGATTCAATTTTCCATATCAAACTAACGCTAAATTACTTAATTTCAAACTATTATCACATATCAACATCCGTCTCGATCTAGCCATCTTAATTCTATATTTATTTAATTAAAAATTATAATTGTTTAACTAAAAATATTAGTTATTAGAGATACATTATAATGATTAAAACGTATTTTATAATATTTTTTTTGGTTAATTTTGTTAAATGTTCAACATGCGTAAAGCATATTTCAATAGTAATGTTAACAACGGGTAAATGCTTTTTTTT
>JAATLQ010030050.1:10194-36471 GCA_013421005.1 Heliconius erato x Heliconius himera | reverse complement strand
ACACTCGGTAAACGCGCATTCATATCAGTACCGCAGTTATTAAGAGAAGAGGAGTAGAATCGGAAAGATAAATAAATATACCTATAAAAAGCGTTCCGATCGATAATATCAACGGAAGAAATAAATAGATTGCGCAGCTCATACAAATTAAATCTTCAGCAAAAGATAGAGTAACAGTCTTTTGCGACAATTAGCAACGAACGGCCATCGGGCTTCTATTTACACTATACTGTCAAAGTCAACCCCATCGAAACATAGAAACATACGCAACATCGATCTGAGATAAGTCGTTATTCAAGAGAAACGTCAAAGAAAAACAAAGAGATTAATTATATTTAACTGCACATTCAACACAGACGTTCTCACGGCTGACTACCCAGTGTTCAGAATATGTCTTACCGCCCTGGTGACTCAACATATGAAGCGCTTGCCCCCCGGCGTCCTCGCTCTATACATAAAATACAAATCAAAATAATATATCGCAGGAGAGAGTATCGGGGTGTGTGTTGCGGGTTGCGGGTGGTGGCGTGGGCCGCGCCGGCTGGCGGCGGGCGGGTAGCGAGTGGCTGGTGGCGTTGCGGGCTTGCGGCGACGCGTGACGCGTGCGTGCGCGTGCGCGTGCGCGTGCACTGGCCGTGCGCGGACACACACTACTCGAACAACGACATGCATGCAGTGAAGCTTGCAAGTAAAACCAGATTCAGTCTTATCTGTGCTCAGTTTCATATGAATCATGATTATTTTGTGTAATGTTTAAGAGTCGTGCGTTGAGGAGAAGCGTTTCGAATTTACTTTGCTCGTTTAATTTCATTTGTGATTCATTGGTAAGTTGTCAAATAGGAGTCGAGTACGAACATCTGAAATGCAGAATGTACCTACGAGTTTCGTACGATCATGTCATTTTGTTTGAACTAGCCGGCGTAGTTAAAATTAGCCATCGCTGATAAGTAGTGCAATTTGGTGTATATTAGCTACATAACGCATAATAATGATACAAAGATGTGGGTTTTCCGTGATCATCTTGGTGTGTGAGTAAAAAAATGTCGATGACTAAGTTAAGGATGCCCGCACCTTTGCATTGCAACGATCGAAATGAAATTTATCATACAGTAGATGCGATACCCCCTTAAACTCTTCGTTATCGACGAGTACTAGGGCTGTAAACCCTATGACGGTCCAAAAAAGGCTAGCGAAAAATTAAAAAAGATAAAATTGTAAATTATTTAGTGTTGCAATTGCAGTTCACTCACCTCCCTGGTCGTCTAGAGCGACCAGAGTACGAATGCCGGCCTCCTTGCTCTACACCAGCCGCAGAAACAAAAAGTCAGAGAGCATGTTAGTTGTGAGGGGTACAGTGGAGTGAGTGCCGCCGCCAGGCCCTGAGGCGCTGGCGGCACGCGGGCACGGCGACGTGTTCAGTAACGGTTTAATAGTAACAATAGTGTTAGGAGGATATCTTCCAAATTACCGTTATAATATTAGTCATGAATCAAAATCAGGCAAAACTAGCATTTCAAAAACAATATTTGTAAAGATATCCTCCGAAAATTTTGAACTGTGTCACATTGGAGTTATGGAGAATCTGTACTGTGTTAATTTTGATTCGATCTCTGGTACAGACCTAAGGTTTTAATTTTTGAAAGTAAAATGTTGAAGGAATGTTGATAAATGCATAAACGTAAAAATATTTTAACAAATAACATGTTTTACAATGTAATTTAAACTAAAACAAACAGGATGAAAATAATAAATATATTGAAAATTAGTCTGTATTTGTTGTGAGAGTTTGCAAGGTGTAGCTCGATATATTTGTTGGAGTTCAGTAGTAGGTACGGCGTGTGATGACGCCCATATTTGCAGTATTGTGAATGTTGGAGAAGGCACGTAAATCATACAACATAATAATAATACAGTCAACAACAGAGAACAGCCACTACACAGAGACCTACATAAAGATGAAACTAAAAAATATAGAGATAAAACTTAAAAATAGTTAACTCATATTATAATCAAATAAAGTTCTTGGAATGGTAATATATGAAGATTAAAAATAATATTTTTGATACGCTATAGTTTGGAAAGAAGAGTCAAAGAAAAATGGTT
Source organism: Heliconius erato x Heliconius himera (assembly GCA_013421005.1). NCBI lineage: Eukaryota > Metazoa > Arthropoda > Insecta > Lepidoptera > Nymphalidae > Heliconius > Heliconius erato x Heliconius himera. Next base: position 34,368 of record JAATLQ010030050.1, on the reverse strand, counting down.
AAGTTGTGTTAAAAAAAAATTAAAAGGAGTCGTAAGGAAGTAAGAAAGTAGAACGTGCTTTGGAAATAGGTTAATATAGCCACAGGGGCGAATAATCACATCAGAAAAATGCATCCATTATAAGGGATATTATATCGAAAGCAAGCCCAAGCACAATCGATCAGTCTATGTATAGAGGAAAGCATATTTGGATCAAACGACAATCTAGGGTTGAAGAGAAGTATTTTCAACTATTTGGGATTCCTGGATTTATATCTATTTAACATGGGCTCACATGCTGTGGTTTTAACTTCAAACACAGGCTATTTGGGCAAACTTCTTGGGTGTTGACAGTTAATATTTTTTTTTAATAATTTGTATAAACAGATAATTAATTTTAAAAAAAAGTTAGCCTTAATTAAATTAACTGTCAACGCCAAATTCTTGTTAAAGGATCGTTAATCAATTACATAAAATGTACAACGCTACGAACAACACAAAGGGCTATAGATTTCACTAACAATGTTGGATACAAGTAGGCACGGATCATGCAACACCCATATTGTCACAAATAAATATCACTTGGCATAAGGATAAACAAAAGAAAAAAAAAGAACAAAAAAAAACATAATCGGACAGCTACAATAGATACATACACATCGATTATAATATATAATAGCGACATCGATAACACAACAGCCAGGGATAGCAAAGGCTGCGCCCTAAAGGGGTCGGTGGGGGGGAGGTTTTTTAGAGGTCAAACCGAGTTAGGGGATCTCCGGGACACTTCGCTATACCCCTCACTCCCTCGCATCGAGAACACCTCTCTCACACATTACAAATAATTACATATCAAACGTAACTCAACATAAATATAGAAACTATCGGGGAAACATAAAGTTACTTAAAATTAAACACGTTAAGGGGACGATTCCGCGTGTCACATCAATTTAATTATTTGCCAATAATAGAAACTCTCTCCAGTGATTTGTTAGCTTGTAAATTCAATACATACATTATACATTTATATTAATATCTGAAATATAAGGTTATAAAACATTCAAAATATTTTATTTTTATATGTTTATTAATAATGTTATTGCAACCATTAGGCTTAAATTTGAGGGAAAATCACATTTCTGAAGGTATTCTCGATAGGTAAACATATATTTTAAATCTTGTAGTTATTAATAGGATTTGAACTGATACTGCCATTATATAAACTAAAATTTTATAACTCAAAAGTGAAATATTTTAATTAAAGTTTGCGAGCCAGAAACTGTATATTTTTATCTCAATAAAAAATATTGTTTTAAATCTGATTTAACCAATGTTTTCAATTGAAAAAAAAGATAAGATTTATATAATAGCAGTTTCTACTATCTTAATACATTAAAATGTTAAAGTTAAAATTAAACACGTTATAATGTTTTTTTATGGAAAACTTACCTCCTCGCATAGTTGCATCATACGACGAGTGGACTCCAGGGACTGAAATTTTAAAAGTATTTATTAAATATTTATTCAACACATTAGAGTACAATATACCCAAAAAATTGTTTTGTTGTAAATTCACACTCCTCCAATTAGATTTTTCAGTTTTGCTTTTGATATAGTAATAATAAGTCTCCCTGGTAATGGTGAAAAGTGAACATAAAATGTGTAACATCATTCTTTTAGAATACAAAACAGATATACGAACATTAAAATTATTATGTGAAATTTAATACAAAAAAATATTACTTACACGTAAACAATAAGCAATTGACAAAAAAATCTAATACTCTTATATTTGAACCCAATCAATATTAAATTTAAAAGTAATTTAATAATTAATCATAAAGGTAGACCAGACAGATTAGCAGGTTATTGTCAATATTTACCTCATCGGTCACCTGTCCGGAACGTAATTGGAGTTGTTCGAGCTCGCTGCGCGGCGCTCCATTTTCTGCTGGTGGCGTTGCTGAAGGCATCCTGAAACAATTATTGGACCTGTTATTTGTTAACCTTAATGAAGGATGTCTTCGTTGGAAAGAGGTGCAGTCCGCGAGGCGTAAGCTGAGCTTTGCATTTGTGTGTTTCTCTAAAAGTAAAGTTCGAAAAATCTTTTAAAATGTTTTTTCTTAATTAGAGATTAATAAAAAAGATCGGACATAAAGCATATAATTTCTTCACCAGACATTGTAACCTCGTACTTTTTACTCTACACAGACGTGTCTTTTGAGTTAATAATGAATCGTTCTGTCATTGAAAACATTGTCGTATCCGTGTTTTTTTCTCTTTTAGACAATTTGCTACATACATTTTTCTATTCTTGTACAGATAGCATAAACTTTAGCATACACTTTTAATAAATCGAATACAAAAATAACATATTAAGAATTAAATATGTGGCGTCGCTATCAATACAAGAGGTGTTGCCGGTTGTCAAAAAGCATTATAATTATATCCGCGATCGACCGATGAAGTTCACATCACATATACACATATACACTATATAGTATATATGAACACTCACACTAATGCAACGCTCAGTTTAAACCTCGCAGACTATCCGATTCTACACGCGACAGTTATATGTCACATGCCAAAAGTTCAAATTTAAATTACTTTCGTGTAATTTAAACTTAAGCTGTTGGCATGTGTGTGGCTATACAGTTTCGTAGCCCGAAACACGAAATAACTCAAAAATTGTAAAAAAAATATTGAAAGGACTAATCCATCATTTGATTCTCTGTCTATCCTTTCCATGATAAATATAATTGAACAAGAACAGTAAATAATCTAAATCCAAAATACAAGTATCGTTTTATTTAAAGTTAAAAGAAATAAAGTAATTTTTATTAAAATAAATATATAATTTATTGAAGTAACAATTAGTCACGTAAAAAAATAATACAATTAAGTTGACGTGCTAACACGCTCTATTTACAAAGACAAAGTGCCTCTTAAGCTTATAAAGGGTAAAAGATAAGATCATTAATAAATGTCACATTTTTTTTACACAATGCACGTGATATTTATGTAGAACCAAAAAAAAATTAATAAAAGAAAAAATACGTTGAATCAAAGTTCGAAATTAAGAGGATTTTTAAACAAAAAATAGAGTTTTTTATAACTTTTAGTGTTATTCCACATCTTAGAAACAAAAATAACTGATTATTTAGAAAACGTATAAAACTTTAAACGTAGCAGGATTCAAACCCGTGCCTCTTGGAGACCGTCTATAGGCATTATAGTTAAAAAAAATCAATGACTGATTAGTATGTATTCAACTGATATCCGAAATATGTTCCATATTTAAAATTGTAACAGTTAAAGTGCGATTTTACGTTCCGATATTTAATATACAATTTACATTATTATTTCAGCGGAGAATGCAGTGAACGATCACTCCGGAATTTATATTAGGTCCTCTTCATTACCCATATAACATAAGAGATGGGCTAAGATAGAAATAATTTTCTTAAAAAAATAAATAAAAATCAGCTTCACGCTGTATTCCGCACACAGCAGGGTAGGCAGAGGGAACCTAGTGTTAAGACACTCTGTTACCCCCTTTGTTGTCGTATTGAGTGGCAGAACTCAACCCCGCGCTTTGCCTCGACACCAGAGCGAAGAAATATAACGAAAAAAAAAAGAAGTATAACGAAATAAAATAGCGAAATATGTACAACGTGCTTCTATATTCAGATTTTTTTAATATTCGAGCTTTAATCTTTTAACAATCAACCCGTGTGCAATGAACTTGGCAAGTATAAGGGGTGGAGAGGAAGCAACCTTGAACGCTTAAACAAAAGGGTGGTGGGGCGTCTCACCTGCGTCATACCACCCAAACCATGCCTTCTCAGTTCGTAAGCATGTTTTTATTAATTGGAATAAAAAAAAATATTAAAACTTCATAATTACTAAATTTGTTCCCGCTTAAGTAGGGAAGTACGTGCTTATAACTGGGTTAAGTTGCCCGACTTGGCTATCGTGGTACGGATTTTTGCCAAAATGAACAATTTTTATTTGGCATCGTTTGTTTTTGTAAATAAATTAATTTAATTATTTAGAAAAAATAAAACAGAAAATCTTTTGATCGAAATATTTTACATATTTATTGTTACTTTTTTTTCAGCTTCACGCTGTATCCCGCTTATAGCAGCGTAGACAGAGTTAATCTAGTGTTGAGACTCTCCGTTCTCCACCAAATTCTGGCAGCGTTACATGTTAAGTGGCGGAACTCAACGTCGCGCATTGTCTTAACACTAGAGCGAAGAAATGAAAATATGAAATATTTCATATATAAGTGGGAATTGAACCCATAACCTGTCGCGTTTACGGTCACATTTTGTGCCCTTGGGCCACGACTGACCTGGCTGACTGGTATTTCTTAAGAAATTGTTTTGACTGAAATATTTTACATATTAATTGTAACTGTTATTTATAGATAAAAATAAATCAACTTGTAATCGTTGAGTAGATAAAGTTTTACTGAAAACTACTTGAAACTGTAACACCGTCTGGTTGAAATATTTACTTAAATTTATATTTTCATTTCTTCGCTCTGGTGTCGAGGTAAAGCGCGGCGTTGAGTTCTGCCACTCAACACACAATGCCTCCAGAATTTGGCAGAAAGTGGGGAACGGAGTGTCTTAACACTAGGTTCTTTTAGCCTATCCTGCTAGCAGCGTGAAGCTGATTTGATTTTGATTTTATTACTTGTAAGAACCCTAAAGGTTATTATAGATTTCAAATATTTCATATTCATAATATACTTTCAGCACGAAAACTCGACTTAGAAAGTAAAAGTGGATACAAATTCGCATTTACGTGTAGAGGCCAAGTCATAAATGTTGTAAACCTCTTGCCAGCATGCTATAGCGTGAGAACCGCGACCTTAGAATTTTAATGTTAGCTTCTTGTAAGTTGTTAGCTGTATGTTAAATTATTATGTTTTCATAGTTTCGTTGAACACGTTTATTTATTGATTATTAAATATATTTTTTGAGGTAGAAAACATTGTGAGAAAATTAAATATGTCGTCAATAACTACTTCACTAAGGATATAGTACAAAATTTAAAATTTAGGAAAATATAATTCTTGTAAAATTAAATCAGCTTAGGCAGAGGGAACCAAGTGTTAAGACACTGCGTTCCCCACTTTCTGCCGAATTCTGGAGGCATTGCGTGTTGAGTGGCAGAGCTCAACGCCGCGTTTTACCTCGACACCAGAGCGAAGAAATGGAAATATAAATTTAATAAATATTTCATCTCCTCGAGTGGGGATCGAACCAACAACCAGTCGGTTTTAGTCACACTTTGTGCCCCTGCGCCACGACTGGTAAAAAATGTTATACGATTAAATGTCTTCAATTAATTCAACTTTCCAAGTTTAGTCATAATAATCTTGACATTTGCAGAGATAGAACGACGCTTGCTCGGGGGTGAAATCAATAGACGCGCGCACCCCGAGCCGCGTCCCACACCCTCATACTATATAGTGGATATTACAGTCTACATATACAACTTTAAGTTATTTAGCGTTCAAGAAACTTCGTTATGCACAAGCTAATCTTCACAACGGCCTGTTACAATTCGCGATGTATGCTATTACAAGGACAGGCCATCTTAACTATAATATAGATAGATATAAGGATCAACTGGAATACTACAGATTTATTAGTTGCTGTTTAAATTTAGCTGCAGAAATGTCACGTTATTTTAATTTGGAATTAATTATTTCTTCATTATAACTTATACAAGTAAATTAAATGTTCTTTGGATTGCTCGATTTCCTTTTTTATTTTATAATTATATTTATTAAGATTTGTGTTTAATCGTCTCTTTATTTTTTTAAGTAAATATTTATATAAAGAATTTTTACAAGTGCATATTTTAAAAGAGACACAAAAGTTTTCTCCTTTATTATCGATATACGTTATAAGAGTTATATGTATATATTTTAATAGGTAATTAGAACTTTAAAAATGCTGAAAACACTATATCTTTTATAAAAGATTTTATATATATATTTTTAATCTTTGATCGTCAACCCTTACCATTGGCTTCTCTGCAGTAGGTCAAGGTCGCGCCTGACGATATCGTTTCACCATAACGCGATGGAATAATAATCCTCTTATTTATTTTATAGTAATTACTGTTAACAGAATAAAATACTGGTAGTCTATAAATACTACAGTCAACATCATTATTGGCATAATTTCTTTCATATGCATAAATTAAATAAAAATATGAATTTTAAGCATTTGAGAATTTTTTAAAAGTAGAATTATATTTATAATTATTATGAATATATATTGAGTGTTTGTTGATTTACACTTATTTAAGATGTTAGTAAATCAGCTTCACACTGTATCCCGCACATAACAGGGTAGGCAGAGGGAACCTAGTGTTAAGACACTCCATTCTCCACTTTGATGTTAGTAAACTTACAATAATTACTGTTCTATTTGTAGTCCAAGTAATGGATAATGTAAATAAGTATTTGAACAATGGCTTTTTAACATATAACTTCTTTGTAGATGCCCTCTGGGGGGTTCTCGTGCTTTTTATTTATTCATACTGTGTTCTTAAAGGTTAAGGCAAAGGGGGCACTGAGACTCAAAAGAGTTGTACATATATAGAAATGTAAAGGATTTTTTTCAAAATATATTTCCTTTCCTATTCCTATATGTCACCCTGACAAAATTTTGTTACTCAGAATACAATCAAGTTCAATTATTATTTTTTGTCTAATTTAAATTTATTATTGTCCCTTTATTTACTCTCAGAAGTTGTTTGTTAAGTCTTGTCTCGTTTCTCATTCTCGTCTTGTCTCATTGTAGCTTGTGGGAATGCCCAATAGTGGATTTGGTTTCCTTTTTTTTCTTACTCCAACCACTCAATTTTGATCAATCTTTTTACTATTGTTTAATCACTCATCCTCTTCTTCTACTTCAACATACCTAAATCGGAGTATGATTATCCTTATTCCTAACTTTGTTTCAATTTTGACTTTAAGATCCAAGATGGAGAATAATTTTATTCTTCGACATTTTTTTTATTTAAACAATGAATAAAGCATATGTATAAATAAAATTAGTATTATTATTTTTGTTTTTATGATAATTATGCAGAATCTTCATGGGAACATTGTTAGAAGAATTAACACATTAAGATTTATTGTAAATGTAATATTGAGGTACTCTCAGTTATTATGTATATATCAGTAATATTCTTTGAAATACTTTATACAATATATTTTTATATATTTTACACAATATAAAAAATATTTAAACTATAAAATCAATGTATATTAAGAAATAAAATGTGTCTTCAGTCGAGTGCTACATGGTTTCATTTCAAAAATTAAAAGAAATATGTAGCATTTTAGCATAAACAATTAATTTTAATGTGCACAGAAAAAATAGAGGACACTCACATTAAGTATGATATTTTTAATCAAATATGATTCTTTTAAATGATTATTTAGTAATTGATATAATTATTAAGTAATGCACATTTCTTTACTGTTTTCTTGATTAGGTACATTTAAAATGTTATCTTATTATGTAAAGATAACAAAAAAAAATATTCTGACTTCTTCAATTTTATAGATAAGCCTAATTACAATGTTTTATATTTGAAGTAATTTATTTATGATAATATAATTTGGCTCAATATATTAGAATACTATTATTTTGACTTCGGTTCTAATTATACTAAAAAGACATATAGTATGACTAGTTATAAGGCATTGACCTTACCAAGTAATATTTTGGTATCTAATCTATTTTCGGGTCTCTTATAATTAAAGCTAAAAATATTTGTATTTCTTTAGTTTAATTATGAAAAATTACAGATTTTCTATATAAGTAATAAGTTAAGGAATAAATCAGTTTTGATATGGGAGTGGTACTAAGATTAGAATCTTTAGCAAAAAATTAAAAATATATTGCATATGACGTCATACGCTTAATCAACCTGTCATGACATCACCATATATGTACAAATTAAAGATAAATTTAAATAAAAAGTTTTATTTATACATAAAAAAATACGAAAACTACAAAAATAACTTAAAATCTAAATAAAGAAAATATCGATTACTCATATAGCTCAAGAAAATAATCGTAATGTGACTTACTTGTTAATTTATGGATAGCACCGGGATCAAAATTAAATCCTGTAGATATCACTTAGCACGCACCAAGCACCAAAATACAGCACAAATACGAAGTGAAAGGCTTTCTCTTCTTCGCCACAGACTCGGTCGATCGACTCGAAGAGGTTAGCCAACGATATGCGCAATGTATTGACTATGCGCATTGAATTTTGTTGTCATTGACATGCGCGTGAAACTTCCCATGTAATTTATAAGGTAATCCACTTCCGCTGTTTTAAACTTTATTGTATAAATAAATAAAAAAATCTAATGCTCACATATTCATTTTATAATTTTTAATATATGTCATTATAATATAAATGCTATTTCCTCAAAGTTCCTTTCAAACTTCGACAAATGTAATGAGGCGACATCTAGTTTTCAGTTGTGAAATACTAAAATCAACTTCCAAGCTTAATTATGTATTTCTGCTATCGAATATGAGATGGAGCTTTTTGTAAATAAAGCAGTAAAGAAAATAATATAATAACTATATAATAACTTATTATAAACTAGCAATCCGTTCCCGGCTTCGCCCGCTTGAATTACATAATTATTAATTTACTAATCTGCATTACTTTCGTTTTCTAATAATAATATGATTTTAAATTCAAAATCTTTATCTATATTAAAAAGTAAACTTTCGTCTTATAATAATAAAACAGTTATTTATAGCAATTTTGTCGAAGAATTTTTCTTTAAATGGTTTAATTTTTACTTTTTTATATATAAACCGATTGAAATAAAACTAACACTAAATGTTAAGAAAACTTGTCAAAATACAATAATGAAAACTGCAACTAAATCGATCAAGACGCACAGACGAACAGACAAAAATTTCAGAAATCTTTGTTTTTCGTTTTATTACGTTATTAATTGCTATACTAATAACACATTTTTCTTATATATCTTCCATGTACAGACGTTAAGATTTTATTATAAGTAAGAATAATTGATATTGATTTGATAACAAGAATTAAAAGAACAAGAAAAGACGATTTTAAATGGAGGTTCAAGAATATACTTAATTAGCACGTGAAGGTGACTATTGAAGGTTATGTTTATATTTATATTAACTTAACTTAGCTTCACGCTTTATCCCTTGCGGGGTAGTCAGAGAGAACGTAGCGCCAAACGCTGCGGTCAATATATATATTAAGATTTGTATAATAGATTATTTACAATTATAAAATATTTTTATAATTTAAGACCACTTAGTAGTAGTACCTACATGAAAAGTAATAATAATAATTACTATTTATTTATCTTTTTATTTTATTTAAGTATTGTTTTTGTATGGAATATAGCCAAGTAATATTGGAACACGAGTTACGTTGGCTGCAGTTGGAGGGTTAAGAAAATACTATTTTTATATCTTAAACTTATATTAATAAAATTTTAAATTAAAATACACAAATTTTATCTAAAACTAAACTATATCTAAGACTTACTGCCTTCAATGTTGGAAAAACAGTATTCTGCTTAAATCTAAATTAATCTAACTTAACCTACGACTTAATTACTCCACGATGGAATAATAAGTGTGGAAACAGAAGAAATTCCTTTCCCACTCTCTCTCTCTCTCTCTCTCTCCCTTGTCAGCATTTTGTGGCGCTCGGCCGCCTATCAGACGGACATATTATAATATTAAATAAGTTTTCCGCCTGTGACACCGAGCGCTATATAACACACGCATAACATTCAATGACGTGATAATAACATCGTGGCATTGTGGAACAATGTTTTTGTCCCATTGGTAATGGGCCCAATCCCCATTCGGGATATTAATCATATCATATAATGATTTTTTTAAATTTTTTTTTGCATTTGTTGAACTCATATATTATTCTTTAAATTGACAGAAAGTTTTAGAAATAGATGTGTGAAAGCTAACAATATATAAATTGCAACTTAAAAATAAGATCAGGGAATGCCCCTTATTTTTATTTTATAACTACATAAGTATGTATATTTTCCTGTATTTGTTACTATATAATTTGTTAAATAAGCGTTTTTTAAATGATTGTTAAAAGAATATACTTAAGTAAGGAAAGTAAAATAAATTAAGTTTACATTGTGCAGGCGTATACAAACTAGATTGTGACTGTGGCCTATCATACATCGGTCAAACAAAGAGAAGCATCGCTGTTAGGGTGAAGGAACACATCTCCGATAGCAAGAATGGGCATATATCGAAGACGCGTGTGTGTGTGAGCATACTTTGGATAAACCCAGCCAGTACATCAGCTTTGATATACCCCACATCCTAGCTAAGAAAAACCGATATGTTTCTAGAATGATCCGCGAGACTATTGAAATACACAAACATTCTTATTTCAACAGAGAAGATGGAAACTTTCTACCACCTAGGACTTGCTTATAAAATCTTTGAAGTCTCAAACCCACAATGCCAGAGGGCAAAATTTGGTCAGCTCAATCTGCAAGAATCCAGGGCAGTACGCGAGGCAATTAAAAATTTTCAAACCACTCATAAATTACAGCTATTGTTCCTAATATAAAGGCATTTCTAAGTTTGGTATCGTTCGTAGGTATTTATTGTTTACACGTGGAAAAGGCTTATCCTATCAAAATGATAATTTTTAAAGCCTTGTCGCATTTATTACAATAATATTTGAAATATCATGTTGAATGTGTTAATATTTATTACATAATATATCCATTTTTTTTGTATCTATAAATTTGGTTGTTAGGAAAATTAGAAATCCAGACATTTCATAAGTGAACAAAAGGGAAATGTAGAATATTTGGAAAAAAAAATCAATTTATTTACAATTAAATTGGATTCAGATAGGTATGAGAGGTCGTTTAACCATTAAGACCTAAAATTAAATATCGAGTTGTAAGCTGAATTTGACCATTGTCAATTCAGTTGTTTAGTTGATGAAATAGCTTTCATGTTTTCAAATTTTCCATGTCACTCTCCTAGAAACTTCTTAAGCCGCAAAGAAATATTGCAAATTTGATTGAAATGAAATTGACGGACAACTGGTTTCTTGATCATGGGGGCCGTTCAAGTATTACGTAAGCAGTTTTTTTGCAATTATTAACCCCTTTTAAAAAAAAATTATACATAGATTTATATCTAGATCGAAATTTCCTTTATAGTTTAAATAACTTAAAATTAGAAGCTTTTGTTATAGATATTTTTACATTAGGACTATAATGGCTATTGTTTAATACAATACTATGACTATTCCGTTTGAATTTAAAATATAATTTTGTACTAGCACAATAGCATTGCTTAGTTTAGTCATCTTACGTTTTTGGCATTATAATAGCCGTAGTTGAAAAAATTAGATTTATACCTATATATGTGGGGGAAATATGTGAGTTATATGAGTTGAGTACAACAAAATCAGGATAGATGCATACTTATTTAGAAAACGTATAAAAATTTGAACGTAACGGGACTCGAACCCGCGCCTCCTGGAAACCGACCAGGATAGATGCCCCAATGGGATAGACGAACTTCTTAAAAATAAAATTTAATCCTACATAAATAAAAAATGCGAAAGCGTTGTAATGATGTCTTATGTGGGTAGATTTATTTAAAAGTAAACTAAACTAGCTTTACGCTGTATCCCTAGCGGGGTAGTCAGAGAGAACGGAGCGTCAAATGCTGCAGTCTCTGCTTATCTCTTTCGTCTCGTATACTATCAACAACCTCTTCATACATGCCCTTCGGGGGGTCCTCATTTTCCTCTCTTTTGACATTGACATGAGGAATGTCCTCTTTTTACGTCACCTTCCTCCAGTATTTTTGATACTGTATTTTCGAAGGTCAACCGAGGTCTTCCCTTACTTCTCTTACCGCTCACTTTTGCGTCATGAATCTTTTTTGCCATTTTTTCATTACTCATACGTTCGACGCCAATGCCCAAATCAGTTGAGCACATTTTTATTTATTCTCACCTAACCGTGAAATCCTCGCTAGTACTTGCCATTCTGTGTATCTCTTCATTGCGGATTCGATCAGTTAAGCCGAAGCTAAGCTCTTTCGTTCTTCTTCTGTAATACCCACGTTTCGTTGCCGTATAACAGCGTCGGTAGCAACACTGCATTGTGTACGGCCAAAGTCGCAGCAGTGCTGCCGTTTCGCCGTCTTATTAATGCACCTAGGACATCGTTCACCCTGTTACTGGTAGCAATACGCCTTTTCGCATCCATCTCGTATCTTCCATCCATACTGAACATACTTCACAAATATACCACTTCATTCACTGGTTCTAATATCTTACCATTTACACTGATCTTGCCTTCCTTCTTTTCTTCATTTCTTTCAAATACCAGAACTTTTGTTTTAATCGCATTCTGGCTTAGACTATTATTTTCACACCCTTCTTTTAGAGTGGTGACTAATGCCAACTCGCATTCTGATGATGCAATGAGCACTGCATCATCTTTCTTGAATTTATTATCATCACGTTTCTTTAATTCATTTTTCATCATTTTTCTTCGTTCTAGTAACGACGCAAAGCCCGGCGTTGAGTTCAGCCACTCAACACGCAATGCCTCCAGAATTCAACGGAAAGTGAAGAACATAGTGTTTTAATACTAGGTTTTGTTTGCCAATCCTGATATGTGCGGGAGACTGCGTGGAGCTCAAAAAAAGAAATAATAATTCAAAATAAAGGATTAAGCTAGTTACGTTCATATGTAGTATAATGTACAAAAACCTCATTTTTTTGTCTATGTACAATCTATATATATATATAAGGACTTGTGCTGACTGACTGAGGTAAGACGCACGCAGAGCCGTAACCGCTGATGGTAGAAACGTGAAATTTGGGCAGATGTTTGTTTTCATAATCTGGACATCCCTATGGGGGTTGAAAATTTGTATGGTTTTTTTTTAAATCGGCACCGATTTTCATAAAATTTGAAATTCAGACTTTTAAAAATATTTCATTGAACACGTGTTTCATGGTTTTTTAGAATTCACCCCTAAGGGTTCAAATAAGGGGTTGAAAGTTTGTATGAAAAAATCTTTAAATCGCCACCGATTTTTATAAAAATTTAAATTCAGACTATTAAAAATATTTTATTGAACACGTGTTTCGTGGTTTTTTTTAGAATTCACTCCTAATGGTGCAAATACGCGGGCGAAGTTGCGCGCGCCCACTAGTGTAATAATAAAATAATAATAACTTGGTTAAGACTTTTACGTGAGATTTGTTTTTTATTTAAAAAATAATTATATTAACATGTTGACGTAATGAGTTTATATCACTAACATTTATTTTATAAAATGTAATAATACCTACGATATTATTATCATAATTTATTAATTAAATCAAATTAAAATCAGCCTCACGCTGTATCCTGCACACAGCAGGGTAGGCCTAGTATTAAGACCGTTCCCCACTTTCCGCCGTATTCTGGAGGCATTGTGTGCTGAGTGGCGGATCTCAACGCCGCGCTTTACCTCGACATATACATTTAAATAAATATTTCATTCGTTGTGGTTGTGGGTTCTATCCCCACTCAAGGGGATAGAACCCACAACCAGTCGATTTTTACAGTCACATTTTGTGTTCCTGCGCCACGACTGGCGCAGGGGCATTACTATTAAACATGGTAATGCCTCTTTAGGGAATATTACATATTAAAAAATATGAAAATGAAGTAAATATTTAATGGACAAGGCAAAAATGAGTAAATATTATCTTTAAACTAAAAATTAATATATCGCCAATAAAAATTACACATTGAAGGACAACAAAAAAAATGGCAACTAACAAAACGGCATCTTGTCTTAAAATAGATAATATTTGAAAGCTAATCTGTCTCCTGCAAGAAGAAGATAGTATGAACTGGAGATCATAAATGATATGTGGATATCATTGTTACATTTGAGCACTTTATTTTTGTTAGATCTAATCAAGAATAAATATATCAGAGCTAGTATCTAAGTGTTAGCATTGTCTTTTTATCAATCGTCGACGTTCACTTTAAATGATTATATTATTATTAAAGTTCAATTATAAAAATACATTGTTTTACAATACAAGTGTGAATTTACAATCTTAATATTCGTTAAATTCGTATACAATCTTAATATACGTTAAAAAGATAAAACTAATCCAATGCCTTAAAAAAGCTGCTTATCACGCAAATATCACGCTGGGCAGAGAGAACCCAGTGTAATGCATTCTGTTGGAATTCGAAGTACTGCCTGTTGAGCGGCGACACTCAACGCCGCACAATATAGCGATATGTAAAAGCAATAAATTTCTGTTATGAGAACACAGAAAATACAGGGTGGAAGTGTTAGCGCTCCTTTTACGGGAACTGCATATACTGTAAAATATTTTAAACCCATACCTAAAGACATTAATCAAGATACCTCAACAGTTTAGACGTAGGATTTTTTTTTCATTTCACGATGTTTATCCATACCTGTATTTCGTGTGACGCAGTTACGCATACATATCAATAACATAAATACATACTGCTACAAAAATACTACTAAAGGTTAATCAACTTTGAAACTTTGCCGCCAATACCTAGGACATGATTTCGGAATGAGGCGTATGCGCCGGTTTCCTTTTGATAGGCTTATGTGTGCGTGTATCGTTCTTGGCAAATGGCGTTTTATATTACAACAATAATTTTATTATTTATTTTGTTTGTAAAAATCACTTTTTCATATTTGGGAAAAAAAAAGTTTTTAAATATTTTATGCTTTTATAGAGTAGTTAAAACTGTGGTTTCATTTAAAGTGGTGCTGACAATTCCATCCTGTATAGCGAAAAAAAATATTTATTAGGTAGATAAGTGGATACACGTGTTTAATAATGCGTCACTACAGTTGGTTATACTTTATATTTGTTACTTTTTTTAATAAAAAACAAAAAAAAAAACTGTTATAAAATAGTAAAACGTTTTTGGCGTGTTTTATAATAATGCGGGCAGTATTTCTCTATGATATTGTTTATTATATACATTTATAAAGAAACAAATACAGTATAAGTATCCCTTTCAGAAATCACTATATAGTCAAGTTTAACTTTCTTATCAATTAAATTTCTCACCGACTTTGATTATTGAGCATTAAGTGAAAGTGAAATTTAAATATAAGCAACATATCTGTAATATATATTAGGTAAACGTTATACCGTCTATTTTTAAAAATAAGCAAATCGTTTATTTTAACAAATGTATAAATTACAAACTACCCTCATTTTTTATGAAATGGAATTCCTTTCAAATCTAAGATTGTAATGATTTTTTTTATATGAAATATCTATATATTATCATTTTTCGGATGTCCAGTCGTGGCGCAGGGGTACAAAGTGTGACTGTAAAACCGACTGCTTGTGGATTCAATCCCCACTTGAGAAGTGAAATATTTATTTACATTTATATGTTCTTTTTGTCGCTCTGGTGTCGAGGCAAAGCGCGGCGTCAAGTTCCGCCACTCAACACGCAAAGCCTCCAGAACTCGGCGGAAAGTGGGTAAAGGAGTGTCTTAACACTAGGTTCCCTCTGCCTACCTGGCTGTGTGTGGGATACAGCGTGAAGCTGATTTATTTATTTTTTATTTTCTTTAATTTGTATCGTGAGTTCTCACTTCGTGCTAAATTTCACATCTGTAAGTCTTCGGGAAGTATCTACAAGTTTTGATTACGCGGTGAATTGCATATAAAATGCGGCAAAAACGATACATAATTGCTCGTATCTTTTGATTAGGTTGACTTAGAACCTTGATCCTTTCTGTGCTCCAAGGCATGTGGACCCGATTGTTCCATATTATTTTTAGTGAGATCACTTCCCGCGATCTCGAGATAAATATCTGTATCTCGAGATACAGGTCATTTTGTTGTGGTCTTGACAGACGGACAACAAAATGACCTATAAAAACAGCAAAGTGACCTTTTTTGACTTTCGAGGTACCGGAATAAATGAAACTGACAACCAGAACCATAATTTTAATATTACAAACATTGGTATCTGTAAATATGCGAACAATTCGCCTTTATATGCATTATCAACAACAAAACCATATCAAAGTGCTTGAGATAACGCTTATCGTTATATTTATAACGCCGCCGTTACGACGTTACCTTAACGTCGTTAATCATTACTATAAAGATACGTCAAAGAGTATCGCGATATGTCTGAAATGACAGAATAGATTAAGAAAATTATCGATTTTATTATTTAGAGCTTATAGTTTGGTACTTGAACGATAAGTCTGTCAGTTTTATCATTATCCTCGTAAGGATCTTTGACCATCGAATGTAATTAAATATGTAATTATAAATTACGTGTAATTATTAAACATATTATGTATATACCTTCATATTTTCAGTTTCAAACTTTATCCCATATATTAGGGTAGAGGGTAGACAGAAAGTGTCAAGACACTCCGTTCCGTGCTTTTCACTCAAATTTGGGACATTGCGTCAGTGGAACTTAACGCCGCACTTTGTCTTGCCAGAGCGGGGAAATGGACCATTACGTTCCATAGGAATTAACCAATTACTTTTATTACAGCCGACAATTTACAAACAAAACTAAACAGTATTTATAATATATTTGTTACTGTATGTTTAAATAAATCTGTTTTGTTATCTTTATATGTATGCAAAATTCAATCCAAATATAGCCATACAATACACCATATAATATTGAATCTATAATCTATATAAAAGGACATAGAGGCCAGTCATGGCGCAAGAGCACAAGTGAGTGACATAAACACGCCTGTGGGTTCGATCCTCCCTCGTGGAAATTAAATATTTATTTAAATTTATATTTTCATTTCTTTGCTCTGGTGTCGAGGCAAAGCGCGGCGTTGATTTCCGCCACTCAACTCGCAATACCTAGATTCTCTCTCCCTACCCTGCTGTGTGCTGTGTACAGGCTACAGCGTGACGCTGATTTAATTTTAATTTTGAATAGTAGAAATCCTTAAATGTTAAGACGCTCCGTTTCCCATTTGTCGCCAAATTCTGGAAGCATTGCGTGTTTGGTGGCGGAATTCAACGTTGCGCTTTCCTTCGAAACCAGACCGAAGAACTGATGATATTAAATATTTCATTTCGCCGAATGGAAATCGAACCCGCACCTATCGCGTACCTGTCGCGCCACGACTGGGCTCAATTCTTTATATTTCTAAATTTATAATGTTAATCAATTTAAACGTATTGACTCGAGTGGATTCAAGTATGTGTTACTGTTATATAGTACTTTTAGTTATATGTGAATGTTATTTTTTTATATCTTGAGGCCGGTCGTGGCGCAGCGGCACGAGGTGTGACCGCAAAACCGACTGGTTGTGGGTTCGATCCCCACTCGAGGAGATGAAATATTTACTTAAATTTATATTTCCATTTCTTCGCTCTGGTGACGAGGTTAAGCGCGGCGTTGAGTTCTGCCACTCAACATGCAATGCCTCCAGAATTCGGCAGAAAGTGGGGAACGGAGTGTCTTAACACTAGGTTCCCTCTGCCTACCCTGCTGTGTGCGGGATACAGCGTGAAGCTAATTTTTTTTTACATGTAACTAAGTTAGGTGGAAAGTAGATTTAACATAAAATAAAAATAAATAAAAATCAGGTTCACGCTGTAATCCGCACACAGCAAGGTAGGCAGAGGGAACCTAGTGTAAGACACTCGGTTCCCCACTTTCTGCCAAATTCTGGAGGTATTGCGTGTTAAGTGGCAGATCTCAACGCCGCGTTTTGCCTCGATACCAGAGCGAAGAAATGGAAATACAAATTTAAATAAACATTTCATCTCCTCGAGTGGGGTTCGAAACCACAACCAGTCGGTTTTACAGTCACCGTAATCAGAATGGCCTATTAGCCTAGTATTTAACATATAATAAATAAATACATATCAATATAAAATAAAAAAATCGCAATTAAAATTTTAATAATTACAATTTACACATCTTCTTGTATTATATAAATAATTTAAAATATCGTCTTAAAGATAATTTTGAAGTAACGATTTAAAAATGCAATTTGAAATTATTACGATCGTGATAATATCAATGTCACAGGATAAGCTTGACGTATTAGATTCTGTCAAGGTAATTTCACATTTGAAAATAAATATGTTTACTTGGTTTTTTTCCTATTAATATTTAAATATAAATCATTTATAGAGACCAGTCGTGGCGCATGGGCACAAAATGTGACTGTAGAACCGATTGGTTGTGTGTTCGATCCCCACTCGAGGGAAGGAGGAGAGGAAATAAATATTTACTTAAATTTATATTTCCATTTCTTCGCTCTGGTGTCGAGGTTAAGCGCGGCGTTGAGTTCTGCCACTCAACACGCAATGCCTCCAGAACTCGGCAGAAAGTGGGGAACTGAGTGTCTTAACACTAGGTTCCCTCAGCCTACCCTGCTGCGTGCGGGATACTGCGTGAAGCTGATATAGCATTTACATTTGAATATTTATATGTTTTAATCTTTGATGCAATATAAGCTATAGTTCTCTAAATTTAATTTAAATTAAAGTCACGAACAAACAGAATTACTAATGATTATGCAGTAGAGAGGTACATATATATTAGGTATCTATATATTAGTTAGCTCAATCACGTACCAGGAAACATCTAAATTCGCAATATCAAAGAAGATTGTTTTGTTTTTGTATAGTGTTAGGTGTTAATTTAAATAATTATTGCAATTGATCATATTATATTAGGTATATATTTATGTGAAACCAGTCGTAGCGCAGGGGCACAAAGCGTGATTGTAAACCCGACTGGTTGTGGGTTCGATCCCTACTCGAGTTCATTTCTTTGCTCTAGTGTAGAGGGAACCTAGTGTTAAGACACCTCCGTTCCCCACTTTCTGTCATTTCTGGAGGCATTGGGTGTTGAGTAGCGCAACACAACGCCGCGCTTTGCCTCGACACCAGAGCGAAGAAATGAAAATATAAATGTAAATAAATATTTCATCTCCTCGAGTGGGGATTGAACCCACAACCGGTCGATTTTGCAGTCACACTTTGTGCCCCTGCGCCACGACTGGCCTCGTGAATAAACAAACTAAATCATTAATCGTGAACACTACTCCAGAAGTGCCAACAGTCCTTAACATTTTTTTTTACTTTAAAATAATACATTTAAATAATATGATTAAACAACAAAGTCCATTTTTTTTGATAAATGCCAATAACCAATGGGCTTATTCTGAACGTAAATGGGCCAGGAAAAGTTACAGTTAAGTAAAATATGTTCTCACATATTTGCACAAAATGCCAATGTTGAAAGAGCCTTTTCCTTAATGGGAACCTGATCGTCAAAAGAAGGAAACAGGTTTGCTTATATATTTTTTTTAGAGTATAATTTATAAACCATCACTTGCGAAAGAGTGTTGAGCAAAATTTTTGGTAGCATTATATATTAAAAGTAATGTTGTTATACAAGTGAATATTGTTATCAGTTAAAAAGGTTTAATTTTGTTATTATTTGGTTTGCAATAAAAATAATTAATATATAATTAGGTTTTTTTCATTTTGTACAAAATTCGTCCGTATTCTAGACAAATATCTATATTTCGGGAGTTATCCGGGAAATTACAGACATGGCATGGCAACCCTAATCACAATACTGCCTGTACGTTACTATTGAAATGTTTTATTGCAATACAAAGTAAAGTTTTTTTTACTCTTTAAGGCAAAAGTTCAAAGAAATTAATATATTGACAGTTGCATCTCAATATATTTTTGAAAATGTTATGTATGTTAAGAAAAACATTAATAATTTTACCAAAATTGGTGATGTTCATAATATTAACACTAGAAATAAGCATAATCTTGGTGCACCTGTAACTCGGTTGCATCGAATCCGTAATTCTTTTATGGATCTCAGAAAACGTCAGAGAATTTCCTATATCACGATTTAAAAAAATTGAGAAAAGACGTTTGTGTGTTAAAGATTATTACCAAATCTATACTAATATAATAAACCGGAAGAATTTGTTTGTTTGTTTGCTTAAACGCTAAGATCTCTGAATCTACTGTTCCGATTTACTTTGTTTTTGTTTTGTATGAAAGCTGAATTCTTCAGAAGTGCTATATGCTATATAAGATTACATTACACATATATACTAATATATTAAAATACTTTCTAATTTGACATGAAAATAATCAGCCATGTTAATAACACACAGCTGATCGCTGCTGAGCAACGGTTTGCAAAGTTTATTTGTTGTTTTAAGAAAACGTCACCCAAAATTAACTTGGTTAACGCATACATGGCGTGCGCTGACTCAACCTTATGAGATACATAAAAATAATGTTTAATAAAAATATTATTCTTTAAATAATGTTTAGAAAAGTCCGCGACGGTATATGTTTATCTCTGAAGGTTGAGCAAAGGTAACCATTTTAATTAATTTACTTGAAATTTATTGGGTTTTTGTTAATGTATTTTTTATAATTTGATATTCATCCTTAGGAACATAAATATAATAGTCACTTTTATCATTTTATCTAGATTGAAATTATAGTTTACTGTATAACATTCTCTTTAACAATTAAGGAGATATCACTGATTCAAAATGATCTAATCTTCGGGCGGCATAGTTTGACCGACGCGAACGGGCAGATGACGTTGAGGGTTTTATAAATTTTCATACATTATCTATTGTTAATTACACATTTATATCGAATACTTACAATCGAAAGTTATTTCATCATCAAGGAAATTTAATAATTTTCGGCTTTTATCTATACTAATATAATAAAATGGAAGAGTTTGTTTGTTAGTTTACACGCTAAGATCTCTGGATCTACTGGTCCGATTTACTTATTTTTGGTTTTGTTACGTTTGGCTACGTTTTTCAGAAGTGCTATAGGCTATATAATATTATAGTGTATGTATTAGTTAGCCTTAAATAACGAAATAACAATAATAATGAACGTCATCGATTGCTTTAAGCGCGTGCGCTGCAAGTAAAGTAAAATATATGTCAGTACAGTGTATGGAAGAAGTGTTCTATTTTATTAGTTGTATAAAAAAGTCCGGGATACGGTTTATCTATCTCTTATAAATAAGTCACAATAAGATATTTTGTGACAAAAAAGTAGTTGAAAATTGCAAGGTGATATTTCAACGTTTTTTATTAGATAAAGATATTGAAACTTACGAGCGAAAGTTATTCCACCATCAAGGAATTTTTATGAAGAAATGCTTTGTCTTTTATAGCATGTAATTTGAACGTATACTTTTTGAGAAAATGTAAATTTTATATAATGCAACGCTCCGTTTACGGCCGCAAGTATAGGCATGAGTCCAGCGGGGGACGCCCTTGTCGCCGATTTCGTCCTCGCAAGCAGCCATGTTAATGCTTGCACTTTCTCAAAATTATTGAATGTATAAATTATATTAATCATATTATTTATATTGATTATCTTATGGAAAGTGAATGATAATAAAACAATTATAAGTGGTATGCGAGCGAAGCCGCGAATGGGCCGCTAGTTTATTATATTTATTTGTATATATTTTTGTAATATTATGTTCTTTTTACCTATGTAATGCTTTCTGCCGAATTTTGGAGGCATTGCGTGTTGAGTGGCAGAACTCATCGCTGCGCTTGGTCTCGACACCAGAGCGAAGAAATGGAAATATAAATTTAAGTAAATATTTCATCTCCTTGAGTGGGGATCGAACCCACAACCAGTCGTCAGTTTTACAGTCACACTTTGTGCCACTGCGCCACGACCGGCCTCTAAATTAGTTACATGTATTATTGGATAAATGTACAATTGGGAAATATGTAGTTATTACAGAGTACTCGTAGATTATATAGATTTATTTCAAACGAACGAACGAACCGAAGAATCTATGTATTTACTTACTTAATATTTCTTTGAAGATCAAATCGGTCTTTATCTATATGTTGAATTAATTTTAAAATTATAAAGCTTTTTATAATTTTGAAATTAAATTAAAGGAATATCTTATAAAAAATAAAATAGAATCCGACTTGTATTGTAACTTTTTCAAATGTGGGTTTACTTCACTTTATCAATGCTAATATTACTAAATTATTTCAGTATACCCACCCACTCTTTAACTTACATATGTGTATACTGTTTACTGAATATTTAATATTGTTTTCTTTTTGTTTTTGTGATTCCAACGCTCACATTTATTAATATGTACCTATTTAAGATAAGTAACTGTATTTCTCTTTAAGTGAAATGTAATTTCTTTTGAGAAATAAATAAACTCTTTAACCACAATTACGACTTAAATTTAACTGTCATGATTTATGATGAAGGTAACCTTCACCAACACTTCAATTCGAATGTCATTCTTTAGCCAGGAATCTTACCAGCGCGATTCCTATATAATATTCGCAGGCAAACTAATGCCTCCTAATAAAACCGGTGTGTGATTACACACCCAACGCTCTCCCTAAACGTAGACGCCCGCGAAGCGTCCTTTTAGAACCCGATGACGCCATTACGTTAGCGAATGCCCCGTATGTAGGTAGGAAACACACTACACATACACGACTCAAACACCGTCGTCGACGGAATCGACGACGAAGTCCAGTTTATTCCACGGCTCGGCCGCGTCTAGGCGCGGTCGGACCCAGCGGTTAGGGACCGTTAGCTCCCTTAGATTAGTCTAATTTTTTATCCCCAGTTGCTTAGCATAGGGAAATTCCCAGCCCGCTCGACGGTTGTAAGCCGAGGTTCGAGCCCCGCAGGGGGCGCCCCACTATGGGCAATTGAGGTCTGTATCAGATCAAAAATCGATAACTTTTTTATTTGTTAAGATAAACAATTGAATTTTTGCACAAGCATAAAATATAAAATAGCGCTTTAGGTAAAGTTTAGATATTATACATTTATTGGAGTATATATATATTAAAAAAATAATGAAAAGAATAAAATAATAATTTCCTTAGTCCACACTACTTATAGTAGTAATAAAAATGTATTATTAAATTAGTTAATTAAAAAACAATGTTTCTTAAGCTGTTATCTATTTATGTAAGAAATTACGCGTACACATATACTTATTTAATAAAATATAAAATTTACAAAAACTGATTTACAAGTAGAATAATATTAGAAATGTATATTATATGATGAGTATATTATATTTAATTATACATGGTGAACTTCGGGATCCATAATAAGTTCATTCAATTTTAAAAGATCTAGAGTATCTTCATCAAGTGCCTTCACACTTTTGCTATACTCGTATGTTTTTCTATGACTGGAAATGTATGGATCTGATGTGTAGAGAAGAGTATGAAATACATCCTCATTTGTAGCTGATCGAGAGCACTTTCTGGCATGGTGTAGGCGAAATTTATGATACTCCTTATTACGGGATTCTTGTGCACCTTGTGCATTCTTGGGATCTCGTTCGTTTGTTAAATTCCTTAAATACATGTATTGCGCTTTTGTTAAATCAAAATAAATAAAAATATTTAATGCCTCTTGATCCGATAGCATTTTGCGCTGGCTTGCGTTTTCTATGAGATTCAAATATAGAGACATTGTATTTCGATCAGCAAGCCTTAATTTTTCCACGAGTTTTGCTTCTATTTCTCCTCCTATATAGACGAAAGCCCTGGACGTAGGCATTGCAAATGTGTGTGTTCAAAGCCATATTCACTAAATTACGCGGTATTTTTTCGCCTCTTCGTTGATTCGGATGGGTCCCCATAGGGACACAGGGTCTTCCGCATTTTCCAGAAGATGTCGATGGTGAGTTCTCAGATGCTACTTCTTTAATGATTGGTAAGGTTAACAAATATTCAGAATCAAACCAATTTTCGTTGTTTTTTTAAACAAACTAATGTTTTTACCGGGACGCTTCTGTCCATTGTTTATTAAAGGAACGAATAAGATTCCTTTGAATGTCGCTGATAATAAAACATATGTTGTCTACAGAAATATGACACTTTTCTTTAAGAAATATTAATAGCTAATATTGATTGCTTCAAGTTTT
The DNA here is from genome assembly GCA_013421005.1 of Heliconius erato x Heliconius himera. NCBI lineage: Eukaryota > Metazoa > Arthropoda > Insecta > Lepidoptera > Nymphalidae > Heliconius > Heliconius erato x Heliconius himera. The sequence goes on along the minus strand of JAATLQ010030050.1, from coordinate 10,271 downwards.
TTTCCTCCTTCAATGTATGGGTATAATTCACGCTTGGAACACTTGAAAGTATTAGCCACTTTGAAATTTAACGAAGA
>JAATLQ010030050.1:0-10184 GCA_013421005.1 Heliconius erato x Heliconius himera | reverse complement strand
AACAAACTAATGTTTTTACCGGGACGCTTCTGTCCATTGTTTATTAAAGGAACGAATAAGATTCCTTTGAATGTCGCTGATAATAAAACATATGTTGTCTACAGAAATATGACACTTTTCTTTAAGAAATATTAATAGCTAATATTGATTGCTTCAAGTTTTTTTCCTCCTTCAATGTATGGGTATAATTCACGCTTGGAACACTTGAAAGTATTAGCCACTTTGAAATTTAACGAAGATACTTAACAATCAAACGTCTGTCAGTAATTTTATTACTAATTTGTAAGAGTTTTATTAAATTAATTCACTCTATTTATATAATTTCATAAATTAGGGTATTGTGCATTTTATTAATTAGTAATACCGCAAAATGTGTGCAAAATGAAGATAAAACGTTCTTTTATTAATAAATAACAATAATTTAATTGAAATTTACCGCAATCTAATGAATTAAATAGTACAACATTAGAAATTTCAATAGATAGAGTTTTCTTGTTCCCTGACTTGTATCGTAGTTTTCGTGATAACTTCTAAAACCGCAAGTTTCCGCAGCTGATTTTTATGAATGTTAGTTATGAATATCTGGACTATAAAACAACATCAAATATAACGCGTCGGTAGACGTCGGTAACTGTCAAAAGTCTCGATGAACTTTAAATACGTACTTTATTTCTCTTCACTTATTGTTAATATTTTTTATAAGAATATAGTCACAAAATCCACAATATAATAATTGTTTTAAAATCTACATACTATAGGCTTTTTAAAAATATATAACACTTTATACCTATTTGCACATTTTTTTAAGGAAATTAAGTTTAAAGTATCGATGCGAACAACCGGAAATAGACATTCTTACGTATTACAATTTCTCACAATTAAAAAAAATATATTCCAAATGTAATTCACGAAAAAGTAATTCATTACATTAAAGGTCCACTATTATACTATTTAAAAAAAAATAAAAAGTGCATCAGGGACGACTTTTGTAAAAATGAATTTTGATCTGCCGTTGTTCTACCATTATCCATAGTGCGCCCTTACAGTCGTCGTCTCCTCTCAAGCAGCCAGGTAGTGCTTGCATTTCTTCTGGGACAGAGTACCCTCTTCCCTACCCACCCGGTGTCACTGTAAAGGCCAATAGGGCTAACAGCATTAAACTCAAGTTCGAAAAAAAAAAAAACTAATGCCTTGAGTTCATTTAAGTTACGATAACTTTTTTTTTTTAATGAACCGATTTTGATGAAACAAACTTTAATTGTTAAGTTGAGTTAAAACAAAGCAATTGGTGAAAGTTTTACGTAAATCGGTTCAGTACTTTCGGAGATTAGCGTGACCATACATACAGACAGACAGACAGATAAGAAATAAAAAAACTTTGCTTTCTATTATTCTTTTTAAGTGTCCCTCTATCCATTTCAGTCAAAATTACTTAATGTACAGACAAAATATTTTTACTGTTTCATTATATATAGAGATTATTGCTATTATGTTAAACAATAAGTAATTTAATTTTGTTATGAAGTTCTTACTAAGTTGATGTTTTCCTATATTGAAAGATGAAACCCAGATCATTAAAATATTATTATCATAATTATGCGACCTTTGACATCGTCGTTTCCCGCAAACACAATTTCTTAATGAACCATCCGCCATGTTGTTAAATCGTGATCACAAAGTGGAACTCTTTCAAAATTTTCTCTTTTCATTTAAATGAGGTAAACTTTTCCATGGTTTTTTAAAAGATATTAAAATTCAAATCAAATTAACATTTTCAGCTTAAAATTAAATTAAATTAAATCAGCTTCACGCTGTATCCCGCACACAGCAGGGTAGGCAGAGGGAACCTAGTGCTAAGACACCCCCGTTCCCTACTTTCTGCCGAATTCTGGAGGCATTGCGTGTTGAGGGGCAGAACTCAACGCCGCGCTTAACCTCGACACCAGAGCGAAGAAATGGAAATATAAATTTAAGTAAATATTTCATCTCCTCGAGTGGGGATCGAACCCACAACCAGTCGGTTTTACATTCACACCTCGTGTCGCTGCGCCACGACCGGCCTCTTCAGCTTATAGTAAAAATGTTACGTATAGACGTCACTCTATTTGGTATGGTATGGTTCTTTGATTATGGCGTTTCGAGTGTGCCAGTAGAGCACATATCACTTCACCAATGTCACGTTGTGTGGAGAAAACACGAAGGAGGTTGTACGGTAAAAAAGAGATAATGTTACACAGTAGGAGAATGCAAGTTAAAAAAAAAGATCCAGTTAAAAATTGCCTTCACCTAAAAAAAAATAATAATATATACATTATATACATAACATAGAGGGTTAGTAATAAGAAATATAGTACAAAGGTGTTAGCTTACAATTTAATATTGTTATATATAATATATTTACATAAAAAATTACGTAGAGGACACGGGGCGGGCACTCTATTTGAGGACTTCTTTTAAATGTATAATTTCGCATCCTATAATATAATATTACAATAATGATCAGTAAATGCAAGATACTGCTAGTGACTTTTATAAAATATTGTGTTTACTGAAGAGGAACTAATTAAAAGCAGTTTTATTATATATTTCGAAAATTATATAAAGCCGATTCTTTACTTAAGATTGAAATTGGGAATCCCCAGAGTAATACTAAAAATATACATAAGTATCATGTTGTGCTAAGATAGGGGTTCCCAATCTTTTCTTGATCAGGGACCGCTTTTATAGAATTCTTGTTAATAATTACATAAACAAAAATTTAAATTTCAAAGTCAAAAGTTTAAAAAAAATCTAACATTTTGTATGATGGGGTGTGGGAATTTTTAATTAAATATTAAAAATCTATGAATTTCAAAGTATATTAAATTTAAATGACAAAATATTTTATGTTTTACTGAGGAAACAACTTAACTGTAGGCAGATTTTGCTCAAACGCCATTTTTAAATCATTCGCGGACCATATTTTAGCTGCTGCGGACCACTACTGGTCCACGGACCACTGGTTGGGAACCGATGTGTTAAGACTACTGCATACTGCTAACAGGTTTATATGGATGAAAATCTCGTGCACAGTAAAATCTATTTTTATTCGTACATAAAGTTAACTATAAGTGCAAAGCTTTCTACGTTTCTACAATCTTTTATACACGTTTAACTTACATCGAGTGCTTGGTCGTATTTTATTTAAATTAGCAAGGGTGTTGTTTACCGTTACTGACTCTACTACTGTTATTTTACTCTATACTAGCTACCCACTCGCTGCGGCTTCGCCCGCTTCAACCACGCAATTATTTATTTACTAACATAATTTACTTTTGTGTTCTATTAACATTATTATTTTAAAGACTATCTGTTACATTAAAAACAAAAGACAATTCTATAAAACTGTTATTTTACAACAATTCACAAAATATTTTATATTGTTAGTACTTTTTTATTTATGAACGTATTAAAATTAAGCAAACACTGAATGTTAAGCGAAATTTTCCAAAAAACAGAAGTAGAAACCGAAAATCATTGTTTTTGGTTCTATTATTTAGGTGAATTTTACAAATTTTCGCTACCCAAAGACAAGAGAAAAATAAACTATAACAAGCGTATAAGAATTTCGACGTAGCTTGATAAGAACGTATGGCTTAGTTGGTCAGAGCGCTTGGACGGTTTTGGCAAAGAGGCTCGGGTTCAAATCCCGCTACGTTCAAATTTTTATTCGTTATGTATTAATAAGTATTTTTCTTTCCTAAGTGTGGAATAACATTTTAAAAATGTTTAAAACTATGACTAAGAGATATAATTACAAGATATGAGGACATAAGCTACACATGTAACCTATAATTTGTATAAACCCATTAGAAGACGGCGTTCTATCTGCTAATCTCTCCCTTATGGTATTTAAACTTAAACTTGGAGAATTGTATAAGTTAGAACTATAGAATTGTTCGAATGTAGTGTTAAATTATGTTAATACTAGTGACTCAAATGTTTCCATAAATTGAAGCCTATGTATTATTTTGACGTATTACCTATATTACCATATATTTGAGGCCAGTCGTGACGCAGCGGCACGAAGTGTGACTGTAAAACTGACTGGTTGTGGGTTCGATCCCCACTCGAGGAGACGAAATATTTACTTAAATTATGTTATTATGTATTTTTTGCATAAAACTGTAACAAACACCTATCCTTACGAAGTTTCACATTTATAATATTATTAATTAAAAAAAATATATATATTGATCCAAATCCCGATCAGGATGATCGGGATCGAACCTTTCGTGCCAGTACCTATACTCAGTGATAATTTTGTATTATAAATAATGTTATATTGATATGTATCACCATTGAAAGCCTTATTTAAAACTCAAATAAATGAATAAGTAATAAATGAGATTCACATTATTTAATTTTTTTGTCTCGCTTTTCGCGATAGAATCTCGCTCTTTTACTTAAAATGATCAAAAACCTCGCTTATCGCCAAGACGAAATCTAGCAACGCTAGATAGGATTAAAAGACAAAATTTCAATAAATTTTAAAATTATTTTTATTCTGTAATTGTTAATATTTATCAAGAGTCTTTATCTTTATTAATAATAAATATTACAGCATAACCCAGGGCATTAATTTAGCCCAAACGACTAAAAAAAAATCTAATATTTAAAACTTTTGTATAATACGAGCTCTTATAAATAAAATACAATAAAAAAATCGATTTGGACATCACATTTTTGCGAGAAAGAAGAAGGACTAGTTATTTTTATTTTATTTTCTACATCCCAGTCCAGTGCACATATTATGCTCAAGGTTGACAAACTGGTTTTAAGGTCGAGATCAAAACAAATTCAGTTTTTTGTTTTATTTTTTATAAAATCTTAATAAAGGCATCATTATACTCATAGGATGCTGATTTTATCTGCACTCTATATAATGTAGTCACGACTTAAGGTAATATTTGTAATGTGGGGAAAATAACCATAGTAAAAAAAAACAGCTTCACGCTGTATCCCGCACACTGCAGGGTATGCAGAGGAACCTAGTGTTAAGACACTCTGGTTCCCACTTTTCTGGAGGCATCGCGTGTTGAGTGGCGGAAGTAAACGCCGCGCTTTGCTTCGACACCAGAGCCAAGAAATGAAAACATAAATGTAAATAAATATTTCATTTCCTCGAGTGGCGATCGAACCCACAACCGCTCGATTTTACAGTAACACTGTGCCCCTGCACCACGACTGGCCTAACCATAGTAAAATGTCTTATCAACCGAATTCTATTAAAGGAAAACGTTCTCAATTCGACTGTATTTTTTATTTGTTAATTCAGAATTTTCAACTGGGTGGATCGATTTTGATGATTCTTTTTTTATTTGAAAGCTGGTGTTTCCCCCATTTTAATATTGTAAGTGTAATTTAATTTGGTCCAGTTCTAACAGTGCCATCCATTAGAAAATTATATAAGTCATAAATTTACCTAGCATAGTTAAGTCGATTTTTTGGCTAAAAAATTATATTTCAATAATGTTGGTTTAGTATGAAAAATATTTTGTTATTTTTAAAGTTGTCTTAGTGATTTCTCGGAGGATGTAATTTATCTGGTATTTCCTCCTTATAATATAATAGCTATGGATTCAAATCTAACTCGAAGTAATAATTATTATGATTTGCTTTCCTAATTGTAGGAACATACGCCTATATCTTTAAAAAAAAAAAATTAATTAAATTAAATTAGCTTCACGCTGTATCCCGCACACAGCAGGGTAGGCAGAAGGAACCTAGTGTTAAGACACTCCGTTCCCCACTTTCTGCCGAATTCTGGAGGCATTGCGTGTTGAGTGGCAGAACTCAACGCCGCGCTTAACCTCGACACCAGAGCGAAGAAATGGAAATATAAATTTAAGTAAATATTTCATCTCCTCGATTGGGGATCGAACCCACAACCAGTCGGTTTTGCAGTCACACCTCGTGCCGCTGCGCCACGACCGGCCTATATCTTAAGTTTGTCAATTTTTATAAATTATATTTTTCGTTGACCTACAATTATTAAATTAATAGGGAACCCGCTGAAGGCGAGTCGGACTCACGCACTTGACTGGCTTATTCATTTCGATCTATTTGTTATAACAGTATCGTTTAAATTGTAATGCCAATATTTTTGCAACAAACGAAAATATTTAACGATTGAAAATAAAACAACTTTACTTAAATTTATATTTCCATTTCTTCGCTCTGGTGTCGAGGCAAAGCGCGGCCTTGAATTCTGCCACTCAACACGCAAAGCCAGAATCCGGCAGAAAGTGGGGAACGGAGTATATTAACACTAGGTTCCCTCTGCCTACCCTGCTGTGTGCGGGATACAGCGTGAAGCTGAAAAAAAAATAAAACAACAACTAATTGCTATGGATATAAATGTAAAATATTTCCAATACATTAAAAACATATGTTTATGACAAAGGCAGTGATCTAAAGAAGTGCAATGGCTTGAATCTAAAATAAAAGCGGCTCTTGTAAGAGGTTGTTGAATCTCGATCAGTTACGGTGGCAACGACTTGTAAAGTAATATGCGTTGGATTATACCGAATATGGAAATTTATTAAGAGAAAAGAAAGAGAAACAATAGATTTTACTTTATGCTAAATCAGGGGTTCCCAACCTTTTCTTGATCAAGGACCACTTTTATATCTTTCGTGGTAGCAGGGACCACTGTGACCGACACCTACATGAGGTATAATTAAAATTAACTGTGATAATTAAACAAAACCTTCGCCTCACCATCCCCAGTCATAAAATTAAAATTGTTCGCGGACCACTTTTAGGCTTCTGTGGACCACTGGTGGTCCGCGGACCACCGGTTGGGAACCACTGTGCTAAATAGTGAGTGTTATAAGGCCGTCGTGGCGCAGCGGCGCAAGAGTATGTGCAACGCGACGGTTGCGGGTTCGATTCTCACTCGATGGAATGAATAATTATTTCTTAATATTTTAATTTATTCACTTTGGCAACAAGGCATAAGCGCGGCGTTATTTTGCGCCATTCATGCAAAAGTAATGCCTCGGTCGTAAAAATTCGGTGGGGGACAAATGGGGAACGGAGTGTCTTAACACTAAGTTCTCGTTGACTAGGCTGCTGTATGCGGGATGCAGAGTGAAGCTGATTCTTTTTTTGAGTTTTAAAAATATTTTTATCTCAATCTGCTAGGCACACCTAGACAAACAGATAGTGTAATGGTAAATCACTATATTATTTTTAAATATTTGCACACAATTTTTTTTAAAATAATATTTAAACCAATATTCTCGAACATTTTGTCAAAATAAATAAAAAACCTACTGTAGTAATAGTAATACAGTAAGCAGTTGAGCATGTGTCATAATGTTGACTGGTATTCCCTAATATGTAGAAATATCGTTGCCCATACGGATATGTACAGTGAGTGTTACGTACTGGTTTATAACACAGCAATACAGAGCGGAACCTTAAGCTGTTTATGTTTCTTCCAGGGGAAGAGAAAGTCGGTGAAGAAAGAAATTAAAAGGACCAGTTTGTTATATAATGATCAATGAATCATTATTATCAAATGTAAAGGTGGTTTTGTATTTTATGTTATATGTCTGTCCTGATTACGAATTAAAATATTTCTAATCGGCTTTACGCTGTATCCCGCACACAGCAGGTAGAGGGAACCTAGTGTTAGAATACTCCGTTTACCATTTTCCGCCGCATTTTTGCCGCATTCTGGAGGCATTGCTTGTTGATTGACGGAACTCAACTCCGCGTTTTGCTTCGCCAATAGAGCGAAAAAATTAAAATATAAATTTAAATAACTATTTCATTTCCGTGAATCGAACTCACAACCAGTCCCGTTTACATATACAGGTGCGCCCGCTCCACGACTGACCTAGAAAATATTTTTATTATTATTAGCTTCACGCTGTATCCCGCACACAGCAGGGTATGCAGAGGGAACCTAGTGTTAGGACACTCCGTTCCCCACTTTCTGCCGAATTTTGGAGGCATTGCGTGTTGAGTGGCAGAACTCAACGCCGCGCTTTGCCTCGACACCAGAGCGAAGAAATGGAAATGTACATTAAAGTAAATATTTCTTCTCCTCGAGTGGGGATCGAACCCACAACCAGTCGGTTTTACAGTCACACTTTGTGCCACTTCGCCACGACTGGCCTCATATTTCTATTATAATTATTAATTTAAAGCAAAGTAGGTCATCTAATATGTCTAAATCAAAAATAGGTGACCATATACCTGACATTACTCGGTTAGTCTCGCAATAAGGCACATATGCGTGAAGATAAAAAACTAGAGCGTTCTTGGCTCTGTATCAAAAAGACAAATAGCCCCAGTGGGACTCGACACACATAGAGCTCTTTCAAATACATACTGATAAAAATGAAAATATATCTAAATTTCATAAATGCATTATTTTCTTCATAATAAATATTGAAAACATGCCTCTTTCAGCTTAAACGTGAGTTTAAGCTGAAAGGGGCAGTAAGTTAAGTTAATTTTTTCTGCATATGGCGTGCAAAGAAGAAGAGATATTATAAGATCTTTGATCTTTGCGATTACTATACATTTAAAATGGAATTATTTAACTGGATCATCTGGAGTATTATTCATTTCTGGAAACCTGACGTTTCAAACATTTCACAATAGTCCGTGGTCACGGGTAGACTTGAGTAGACTTGAGTCTACCCGTGAGTCTATACGGCCTACTGAAAAATGTTCAAACGTCGGTTTTCCAAAAATATATAATATAGGCCAGTGGTGGCGCAGCGGCACGAGGTGTGGCTGTAAAACCGACTGGTTGTGGGTTCGATCCCCACTCGAGGAGATGAAATATTTACTTAAATTTAAATATATATTTCCATATCCTCGCTCTGGTGTCGAGGATAAGCGCGGCGTTGAGTTCTGTCACTCAACACTCAATGCCTCCAAAATTCGGCAGAAAGTGGGGAACGGAGTGTCTTAACACTAGATTCCCTCTGCCTACCCTGCTGTGTGCGGGATACAGCGTGAAGCTTATTTGATTTTTTTTATAATATACGTAATTAATACGGTTAAATAGTTTCATTTAAGACGATAAATATTTAATTTCGACTGAATTCCTAACCAATACGGTGTCTATTAAGCATGTCAAGTGTTTACGTAGTTATTTCTTTCAACACATAGTAAGGCCGTAATCTTGTGTAAGTGCTAACAACAGGTATGTCAGTATTTGCTGTTAACGTTGTGATTTTTATACTTTTAAGGAATATTAACGTCTTTTAAGGAATATTTAAGAATATATAGAGGCCAGTCGTGGCACAGGAAGTGTAAAAGTGACTGTTTGTGGGTTCGATCCCTACTCGAGGAATTGAAATATTTATTTTAAATTTATATTTCCGTTTCTTCGCTCTGGTGTCAAGGCAAAGCGCGACGTTGAGTTCCGCCAATCAACACGCAATGCCTCCTCGACGGAAAGTGGCGGAGTGTCTTAACAAATCAGCTACACTGTTTTATTTATTTATATTTTATATACACAGAAAGAACTACCGACCTATTTTATAAATTTGACTTCTTTATAAGCTAATGTAGTCATTTATTTACTTGGGTTTTTTCTTAAATTCACATATACCTATGTTACGTTACATAACTTGTTCTACTTTTAATCCGACTAAAGCAATAAATATAGGTATTGTTTATGATTTCCTTAAAGTGAGTCGTCATAATATATTTTTTAGCTTGACGCTTTTCCGCACATAGCAGGATAGACAGAAGGAACCTGGGAACGAAGTGGTAAAACACTGCGGTGCCATTAAGAAAATTTCGTTCCCCACTTACCACCGAATTCTCGAGGCGTTGTGTGCTGATTGGCGCAACTGAACGCCGCGCTCACCTCGTTAAGAGAGCTAGGAACATATTAAATATTTCATTTACTCGAGTGGGGATCGAATCCACAACCTGTCGCGTTTACATTCGCTTGAGTCCCTGCGCCACGACTGGCCTCAACTTATAGCTGTTGTTTATATTCAAATAGATCGAATGTAAACAATAGTAGGTAGACAAGTTTACGGGAGCGCGAGTGGGCTTTTTAAAAAGTAATAAAACTTTAATTTGAATTTATTTTAATTATGTATTGAACAGAATTTCATGTTCTTATATAATTAATTACTAAAGACTTAAAATACTGAAACGAC
>JAATLQ010030043.1:0-38391 GCA_013421005.1 Heliconius erato x Heliconius himera | reverse complement strand
GGTGAGAATTCAACAATATATGTTAATATATCTATAGATGCAGTCTTTGTTTTCTGATCATCTATACTTAATGTTATTTCTAAAGCTGGCAGGATACCCAATGAAACTAATGTCTTATAAAAAGTCTCTTTATCTTGTGGTTGTAAATTCTGTGAAAAATTACAAAACTCTTTTAAAAATAGAACTAAGTCTCGCCTTTTACCATCTGGTGTCTTCTCGTCCATTAGTAATTTAAATAAATCTGTTAGGAATTTGTCGTCCTCCTCTATGAGTTTCACTATTTCTACTTTATTAAAAAATATAAAACTGGACAATGTGCTTAGCAGATTGTCCTCAAAAACTGTAGGTGTGGGTAAAACAATATCCTGAATATATTGTACTCTGTATGTTTGATGTATTTTCGCCAATAAGTCTTTATTTTTAATAGGAATGGCCTCTCGAAATTTAGCTAGCTCTCTAAGGTATTCTCTATGTTTTTTCGGTTGGGGTAGACTGGGATCGTATTCCAAACAGCCAACTACATCAAAAATAGTATCGTCTGCAAACATTGTATCAAAAAGTGTGTTTTTATTGAGGAGAAATATACTTTTAAATATCTCGTAGAGATGATGTAACCCTTCAATATTTTCAATGTCCTCGCACATATGGAAGAGATTTAATAGTTTCTTAATATAATGTTGAGTGTCTAAGGCAGCAGCTAGTTTATCTTTCCTGGCTGGTGATACTAGACAACTGTTCATTAGTTCACTAATATCTTCCAGTCTACCCATTTCACATGCGGGCAGTTCCACCGGTTGAACACTATCAGACATATCATCAAACCTTTCATCTTCTGATTCTTCCACTATATCTTGTGTTATTTCAACTGAGGGATCTTTTCCTTGTACCTTAAATATAAATAGAATATTTGAGGTTACCTATGCGCTTTACACATGAAAGTAAATATTTACTATGAAAGGTTGAAGTTGACACTATTGTATCAAAATGAAATTGCTATATACAAAATCAAAAAATTCAATATTTTAAATACTATTCCAACTAGAATAGCTTATTCACTAAATCAATACTTATATTTACCTGACATATTTTTTCCCAAATTTCATCACAACCAGCTTTTTCTTGAAAACTTAAGGCTAAGTCAAAATTGTCTCCTTCTGACCAAACTATCAAAGTATCTTGCTGTTTCTGATAAGCTGTATCAGGTTGTATTTTACTTTCCAAGAGAAGGGTGCCATCTGACTCAGCCCTTACTAATAATGAGGTCCCTTTTAATCTCTCCACATAACATGATGAAACATGTCCAGTTCCTCTGTCATCCCACTGTCGGTCAGCATTCAGAGCGTAAAGCTTGACTCTTCGTCTAGTGTCTGTCATGATAGTCAAGGCAACTAATACTATATACTCAAATATAGAATCAATTATTCTGGCGCTTATCTTGGGCACCGGTTTATATATTTATTTAACTCCCATTTGTATTAAAACTTATGCACTTCTGTAACAACGCATTTTTAAATATAATCACCAATAGTAAATAGCAAAATAATCACCAAAATGCACATAGTAATTATAATTACAAGACTTGTACGTCGACGGTCTCATCAAAAAATAAAGATAAGAAAATTCGGCACCATAATAACATCGTGATCACTTAAAACAACGAATCAATGTAATTTTAATTATTAAAATATTTTTTTTCTGTATGACAATGGTTCACTAAATGATCGGAAATCACAAACAAAACAATACAACTGTAAGCCTTTCACTACACTAAATAATCATTATTAAATACGTATACTATAACTTAATTAAGATCTTCATCAAGTAAACTTTCTAAAAACAAGATATTTACCGGATTACACATTATAGAATCGTCAAATTGACGTACCTTCAAAATATTAAAACATCAGACAACGCCATATTGGATTCACAACAACGCTTCGAATATAGGGGTTCTCAAATTAAATTTTTTTGTGGCGGGAAATTTGAAATAATTTTTCACTTTCGTTTTATTGTTTTCTTAATAATTTATAAAAAATATGTAAAAGACTATTATTCACAAATTCAAGTTAAAAGTGTATTCCCCTATATACTATTTACAAAACATGTAAATATGTTAGTGCTAAATTAGTATATTACGTACGGTACCTTACGATAATTTTAATCACAAGTTATCCAATAGACAACGTGGTTTGATTTTAATCTGCCAATTAAAAAATAGTAATATGACTTATAGAAATAATATTATTAAAATAACAAATAAAATAATGATAATATTTACTAAATGAAAAAAAAGCTGTTAAAAAATTATATTACTTATGAGGTTTTTTTTTGTTATAATTATACTTTTATTGCATAAGAACTCGTAACACTATAATTATGAAAGATATATTTTAGCTATATTTTTAACTTTGAAATTTATGATTTTCCAACCAAGCTAGTAGTAGAAATCAAGTTAGCAATTATAAAATTCAAATTCAAAATTTATAAAATTTGACGTAATAGACATGCTGTTCTATTAAATTTAGCCTAACAAGACAAGAATATTTTCATTTTCAGAAAACTTATTTTTTTCGACTTATATAATGATAGACACTCGGTTATCTTCTAAGTTTCTAAATAGTATTCTATAAAAAACATGTAAACAAATATATTTCTTCATCATTACTCAAAAAAAACACCTTTAATTGTTACATATTTTTTTCAATGTTAAGTTCTATATAATCTCGCAGTTAAAAAAAATTTAAAAAACAATATTGTAGCCGTACTTTTCAATAAATTTTATATATAATTTAAAATTTAGTACTTTTATATATCATTACCATTTTTGAACGCACTTGCGTTTCAGCTACCATTTGCTTTAATCTGTTAATCTTTTGATGTTATTGAATAAAAGTTTTGAGTTACAAAGCTATAATTTTTTTCTGACAAATATAAAAATAATTGTTATTTTTATTAAGTGTTAATGGTGTAAAGCTGAGATCCAATTATACAAACCAGAATTGATCTATGAACGTTCTAGAATTAAATGTACGAATTTTGCATAATATTCTATAAAAATATGTTTTACATTAGTCAGTGTTTATGCTTAACGGTACAATTGTCAAATAAACTAAACTTTAATTTCCTATCTTTACTTGCATTCAATCGTGCTAAAATTCTAAGAAACTAATTAATAATTTCTGTATATGACAGATGTCATTATGATTGTCATTGCTTGGTAGTCTTATCTTTAAAAGCAAAATAATACGTATTTTGCTTAATATAAAAGTATTAGCCCTATATACTTATTACATGGATTAATATTTTCAGTATGAAGCAGAGGGACCAATGCAATAATATTGTATTTCTCAATAATAGTTATTTGTATAATTAGATGGTACAATGAATACAGTATGTCTTATTTGAGCGCTTCAGAAAATGTGGGGTAAGTAGCTCTTGTAAAAATATTATATTATTTAATAATATTTGCTTTAATAATGCTTAAAATATTATATTATAATAACTGTATAAGTTTACATAGCTTTATTAGTTTCAGTGGTATTACCCAAAATATATCAGATGCGAGTTGTGCTACACAATATAAAATGGCAGTTGATAGTGTATCAGGAGGATGTGGTGAAGTAAATATGTTCATCCATGACAGTTCTGGAGATGAACAATCTTATATGCCTCATCTTAGTGAATCTTTCTTTCATACCAAATTTAAAATAGATCCTAATGAGTTATACACCTTCCATGATTCAGATGTTATTGCTGGAGAAATTACTGTTAGTCACACTGAAGATAATATAATGTTTCCTGACAATATAGATATCAAAACAAAGATTTTAGATAATTCTAATAAAGAAATGCCTTCATTGACTACAATAACTAATGGGGATGTTAAGCCTGAGACTCAGGAACATGTTTCAAATGGTCATTACAGGCTTCCATCACCTAGTAGGCCCAAAGGTCAGATAGAAACAAAGTCAAATGCAAGAGTTCCAAAAACCAAATCCAACATTAATAGTGCATCAAAAACAATAGACACACTTCACATAGGCATTCCTAGTCCGAAAGCCCAAAATACTGGTTTGACATTGTTGAATAATTGTTCTAAAACTAGTACAAGTAATACAAGTGTTAGCAATGATAAATCTTCAATAAGTATTAAAAGTAATACTGAAACATTTTTGGATGTGTTTAAAAGAGAACAAGGTGTGAGTGAAAATTCAATATCAGCAATAAAAACTGAACCAACAGCAACTGTGACTTCCATAAAGCCTCCAACTCCAGCTCCAAAAAAACCTCCAGCAGGTAACAAATATTACCATAACATTATGTGTATCACAGAGGTACACCACCTGATTGTAAATGTGACAATAGTTGATGCTATTCCCACTCAGAATAAATTATTTCCATTTTCTTACTCTGGTAAACAGACAAAGTGCGGTGTTGAGTTCCACCATTTAATATGTAATGTGTCAATATTTTTCTTGCGGAGAGTGAGAGTGAGGAGTATTGTTACATTAAATTACCTCTGTCTACCTTTCTATATATGGGATAGGGGAGTGGAATAATAAAATATATGTATAATCTATGAAATTGAAATAAATTAAAACGGAGATGGGGCAGTGCAACAGCTTGTAAATGGTTGTGGATTTAAAGATCGTGCAGTGTTCATACTTAAATTATTTTCATTTCAATTATTTGAAAAATAAGTAAAGATATATTTTTAGGCTCTACTGCATCATTTAGTATGAATATTTAGATAATAATACTTATTATTTTCCTCTATATTATGTACAATTCTCTAACATGTAAATAAACTCTAATATAGATATTTATAATTACCTTTGTTAGTCATAAGTTCACTGATTGCAAAGCTTGGTGTGTGTACACACATAGCTTTGTGTGTGTTTGATATATAAATAAAATAAATTACCCATAAAATATTTTTAAAGTACTATTCCACACTAAGAATAAGAAATATTTCAGAAAATTTATAAACTGCTTGGACAGTTTAAAAAAAAACAGCCAACATCCCTATATATATAATTTTTTATCTGTTTTCAAAAATATTTAACAATTATGTTTTAGTTAAATCGTCTCAAGCAAAACCTCGGAAAGGTCGTGGGCCTACAGTCCACGAAGCGTTACAACGGATACCGCAGCAACGACGAGCTCTACCTATTTCAAACTCACCCTGGCATGCACCAGGAGAAGAAATGTTCCAATGTGGCCCTTTAGATGATAAAAAACCGAATGCCTTCCGACAACTTGAAAGTAGCAGTAGTGATGATGATAATATGCCAGAATTCGGTAAATAAGGATTTACATATTTGACAGTAGTTTTAAATACATGAATGGTAAGTACATTTGGGCAACTTTAGTTTGAAATATAAAAATATATAGATATTTTAGTGATCTACAATTTAATTTTGCCTCATGAAATGAATTAAATATTATTTTGATTTCTTTTTTATATGATTTTTATCATAAATTAAAAAAGTAAAATTACGAAACTAAAAATAATCACATTTTAACTTGTTTTATTATATATTATATTTTATTTCTAACAAATAATGCAAAAATGTCAGATTACCACATTATTGACAAATGATATATGAGGCCAGTCGTGGCGCAGTGGTACAAAATGTGACTGTAAAACCGATTGGTTGTGGGTTCTATCCCCACTCGAGTAGATGAAATAATTACTTAAATTTATATTTCCATCTCTTCGCTCTGGTGTCGAGGCGTTGAGTTCTGCCACTCAATGCCTCCAGAATTCGGCAGAAAGTGGAGAATGGGGTGTCTTAACACTAGGTTCCCTCTGCCCTCTACCATGCTGTATGCGGGATACAGCGTGAAACTAATTTAATTTTCATTTTGATATATCCCTTTAATGGAGGTTCACTTCAAATCACACTTGTTATGGTTTTTGTTGTCATACATATTGTCTTATTTGTTAATCTTTTTTTTATCAGTTTCGAAAGGTACTTCGAATAATGAGGTATACCTTTGTTTTAGAACTTGGAGTAATTTTTTTTATTTTTCTTGTTTCTTTTCTTTATTTTTTTTGTTCTTGAAATAATTTTTTATCTTCTAAATATAAAACCATATTGCTCAAACACCTAAATCTACTGGTTACCCAATTAATTGGCCAGAACAAGACAAGCCGGCTAAAGAGACGCCATATTTTGCAAACACCACAGTAGTTAAACTATCTGCGAAGCTTTATCTAATGTGATGCAAGCTTCACCCGCCACACTCCTTCAACTAATCTGCCCATAGTCTCCAGACTGATTGCAGCTCATCAGCTTTAAAAAAAAAATCCTTGTGGTCAGATGTTATCTTTTAAAACATATACCATCAAAAGAAAAGGAGACCAAATCCTTGTATATAATTATTTGTGCTTTTAAGTATTTTTTCATACTTCCCATAATGTTATATGTATAAATTTCTGTTCAGTTTTAGATTCAAGACTATTCTGCTAGGTTACATATGTTATTAAAAAAATATAAGTATTTAACATTCCTCAGCAATTGGTCTCATTAAAATTAAGATATATTCTTAAGTTGAAATGGTTTATTTTCATATAATTCTTTTTCTCTACCCAAGTGAGGTCAATCATAATAAAAATTTACTATTTAATACACAAATATAGACAACTAGGATTATGTATTACAAATTACACTTTTTAATTTTAAATTTAGCCGTGTGTGCTGTGGATTACAACAAAACTATTATATAAACTTGGCTTTCTAATATTAGCTTGGACTTTTAAAATATAATATTTATTTATAAAATATAGTCAATTACTAGTGTTATCTTTTATAAATCTTGCGCTACTTTGTAGAAATTAAAAAAAAAAACATAATAGTTTTTTTTAATTAAAGCGCCGTAGTGGCGCGGGTGTGACTGTAACGTGACGATTGTGTGGTCAATTTCTGCTCGAAGGAATTAATGATTATTCATTAATATTTTCATTTCTTCGCTCTGGCACAAAGGCGAAAGCCCGGCGTTGAGTTCCGTCACTCAACACGCAATGCCTCGAAAAGATCAGTGGAAAGTGGGGAACGTAGTGTCTCAACACTTGGTTTCCTCTGCCTACTGCTGTGTATGGGATACAGCGTGAAACTGATTAAATTTCATGTTTTTATTATATGTTTTTAGAATCCTGCGTAGGGCCTGTATGTGTTGAAGAGAGCGCTGCGGAAACCCGTGGGGCGCGGTTAGCGTTACGTCGCGCGGCCATGAGACGCCAAGTGGCCAGGGCTGCCACCACACTGCACTTGAGTAAAGGGCACAAAGAGGATAGGGCGTTGGCAACCCTGATAAAGGTACGTGTAGTTCTTTTTTTGTATTTCATTTAATCGATAGTTTAGTTTTTATTGTTTTATAATTACATTATAATATTAATATGAATAATCATTAAAAACAAATTTAGGGGCCGTTGTGACGTAGTGGCCCAGCGTCTGACTGCGAATTGCGATGGTTGTGGGCTCGATTCTCATTCGGGAGGATTAATTTTTTTTTTTCACTTCCTGGCTCTGGTAGGAGACAAGACAAAGAATGCCATTGAGTTCGCGACTCTATGTTTTGATGGCGGAAAGTCTAGGTTTTCTTTCTCTAACCGGCTATTTTATATGAAATGTAACGTTGAAACTCAAGAAAAAAAAATTAACAACGAGTTCTATCAAGGAGATGGAATGTTCAAAATATTATTAATTATTATAAGTTAACAATATATTTGTCCAATAGTTTGTAAAACCATGCGATGTTAAATGTCATTATTCAAAAATAAGTGTAGAGTTATAAAAAAAATCCTACTAGTGTTTTAGTTTTAATCAGTAAAAACGAGGATTTTTACATTTTAAATATACAATTTTAAACGGAAGATTTTTTTAAAAAGTTTTTACTATTTTTTTAAATTAAATTTTAAATTGTGTTTAATTCGTTTTGTTTTAATGTCATCAGTAATTAATTCGACTTAGGTACTTAGTTTTTGTTGTATGTTCTTAATGTGATATAACGGAATTTATTTTTATTATTAAATATAATACTTATATTAATATTATATAATTTTTGAAGGTAATATTTATTTTATTGGCACCGCAATCTACATTTTTATCTTAAATATACTATGCATAGGTTTGTGAAATAGCGTGGCTATGTATAATAAGAAATGTATTATTTTTCATTTCTTATAGAAACAAATAAGCGGAAAATCTCCATCATATCGTCTTCCAACACAAACAGTTAACCATTTGCTCGCGATGCGAGGCATGACCTCCGTCTTGACGGTACAGGAGCGTAGACAACTCAGGTGAACTATTTTTAGACATTTATTTTTAATTATTTTTACTATTTATTTTTAATATCTTTAATTTGGTACACTCGGAATACTATAATTAAACAATATATAAAAATTAAGATTTTAGGTAATTTAAGTTAGAATTTTTCAATTTTATTTAATAAGTACCTGAATTTATTTATTTTTTTTATATTAGACATATTCACGTTTAAGTCACAATATATATATGTAAATAAATATACTAATAAATACTATCCAACTCAACAGAGAAACCGGTTGGTCAGGCGGTGAGAGCTACAACCGAGGCGCCACTACGTGTTGCGAAGAAAAGTGTACGCAACCACCACTCCCGTGCGGTCGATACTGCCTCACGCACGTGACTCACGCGCAGGTTCGGTTTGTCGTCGTTTTTATATTTTTAAAATGAATTATTCGTTATATTATATTTTTCATAAAGTTTTTTTAAAATTTGTATTATATCGTAATGTATACGAGACGAACAATTACAACTATATAAGTTCATACTAATAAAAAATCTAATTACAATAATTATTTTCGCTTTTCGTTGTAGTTCCATATAAGTAACATTTGAATTTATTTATTAAGCTGGGCTAGCTAAGGCTAAGTTCATATAATGATACATATTGTACGCTCAGGAGCAGCGGCTGTACGCGGCGTGCGCGGCGGTGTTCGCGGGCGGCGAGCGCTGCAAGCAGCCGCTGCTGCCGCTGCAGGACCAGACCCCGCTCTGTGCTGAACACGCTTGGAAACGGGTAAGCTTTGTCCGCTTTACACTCTTCGGAGGCGATCACGTCCATCAGAGCCCCTCCCGCACGTAAAGACTCTTCAGTCCTTAAAGATCACTGTCAACAGCGGTTAAGTCCGTCAGAAAATAATATGTAAAAAAAATGATTTAACAAATAATACCAACAACCCTCCCCAGGACAACTACGAGCTGCTCAGCCGCGAGAACAAGCCCAAGGCGGCCCGCAAGCGCGCGTGGGCGCCGCGACCGCCGCGCGCGCCCCGCGCCCGCCGCCCCAAGCGCCGCAAGCGCACCGCCGCCAAGCGCCCCGCCAACGCGCACGCGCAGTCTTTGTCGGGTAATCGTACACTTTAAACTGATTATCTATGAGCTAGTGATTTAGTTAGCACAATATAGTTCGCATAGCTTAAGCTGGGTTTTGAATTTATGTGAGTGATTATAAAAGTAGATATTATAGAAAGAAACTTTTAAAACCAAAATACCCATTAAATATGTGACGCTGCTATCGGTACAAGAGGTATAGAAGTAGAGCCAGTTGTCAAAAAGCAGTATGAACCAGCTTAGACCAAGCAAGTGATGTTATAGTTGAACAAATAAATCAAATAAATCATCTCAAAAGAGTAACACACGTACTGGATCATTTTGTTGTTTATTTTTATATTTTTTTATATTTTCCTGTTTTTATGTTGTTCTTATTTCCTTACCTTTTGTCTATTACCTACTGTAACAACAATCTGTGCAAATCTGTATATTTATTTCTTCCACAAGTGAGAACCTGGCGATTAGCGACTGGCGACCTCCGACTCACACTTGACGGCTTCTTTTAATTATAATATATATAGCTTTTATAATCTTGTTAAGGTTACCAAATAATTGTATTAAGTCTTGCATTTATTCTTCTAAAAAAATGTGCTATGAACATATTTTTATTCTTAATTTTGCATATTTTAATCTAATATATGCTATTATTTACAGAGATCAATGTATGTTCGAACTCTTCCACATACGACAGTTCTGAAGATGCAGCGATGGGGGCGCTGAGCGAAAATGAATACATGACTAATAGCTCTCATGATTTGGGTATGGATTTTTACCTTTTTATATCTATAGATAAAAAACTATGGTTAAATGGTGTGAGTTGTATAAAAAAGTTACTACTATATTGTATATAAAAATATTTAATACGACTTAAATTGTGGTAGATATATCTTTTTAAGCGAATAAACATGTTTAAACATTTTTTAAAGTATTAATCCACACTTAGGGAAGAAAAATACTTATTTAGAAAACGTATAAAAATTTGAACGTAGCGGGACTCGAACCCGCGCCTCTTGGAAACCGACCAGGCCAGACCAGATCTGACCAGACCTGGTCGATTTCCAGGAGGCGCGGGTTCGAGTCCCGCTGCGTTCAAAATTTTTATACGTTTTAAAAATGTTTAAAAAGATTTTTACAAATTTCCGCTACCCAAAGATAATTACTAAGAATTATCGTCTGGCAAGAGAGAATACTATTTAGTTAATCCACATTTAGGAAAGAAAAATACTTATTTAGAAAACGTATAAAAATGTTGAGGGAGATACTAACAACATAAATAAGTTGTAACAAGTGTATAAAAATTTCGACGTAGCTTGATGAGAACGTATGGCTTAGTGGTCAGAGCGCCTGGTCGGTTTCCAGGAAGCGCGGGTTCCAGTCCCGCTATGTTCAAATTTTTATACGTTTTCTAAATAAGTATTTTAAGATTAAATATTTTTTATATGCAAATTTAAGTATATATTTATAGTATAGTATATTTCTATATGTGTGTGTGCGTGTGTATTTATGTGGAGGTGCGTCATCATGCGTGCGTCGTGTCTGAGAGTAGAGGTATGCGTGTGGGTGTATATCATTCTTTTCAATGTATTAAAATTCAATGCAGAAAATTATAAATTTTAGTTAATATCAGCACTTCTTGGATAGGCGCTGGCAGCACTTTATGGAAATAAATTTTGTTTTTACAGTAGAAGTGGGTCAAGTGCCGCCAGATGACATCTTGGATCCATCAGTACTCAGTCAGATTCCGGACGAGGCTTTCACGGAATTTTTTAATCAAGGTTTCTTATTTTTATAATTTACTTATTTTAACTTAAATATATAAATATTGTTACGAATCAGAAGCGGTTAACGTTTTTTTAAAAAAAAGAGTGTACAAAACACATATCATCTATATGTTTCTAAGTTATGCGGAAAGAGATTCTATGTTATTGCAATTAGTGATATGTATCACTCAATTAAAAATACTTCATGCGAATTTTCTTCCAATAAGAGTCGTTGCCTACAAACAACTGCCCTCGATTTCCTTTCTTTCGAATGGACTTTATTGCTGTTGACTTGGACTGGACTTGACAGCGTCACAGGGCGCGGAGAGGTGTAGCTCGCCCCTGAAGAAAAAGTACGAGCTTTGATGGACGCTTGTGAAGCGTTGGCGATAGCAAGGGAATGCCCTGCGTACGCTACACAGGGGGATTTCGACCGTTGGACCTTTTCACGCCGAGGCGCGGACGTGCCGTGAGATAAGACTGGCCTCGTCGCCTCTTGCGGCGGTGGAGGGTGTGTCGTGATACTGAGGAGTCCCGAAGGAGAATCCCGTCTATGTACTGAGCGTTTGCGGCAGTAATTGGTCGGGATCTACAAGGACGCTGTAAGGGCGTCGAAGAAGCGGGTGTAGATGAGGGGCAGACTTACACGCTTCGGCAATGAGTGGGTTGGAGTGGGAGTCTGCGCGCTCGTAGTAGCGCGTGGCTAGGTGTTTACAGAATTCCTTAAACAATTCTAATTCGACACCTTTGTGTAGGTCCACATTGCGTATGTACCATGGGCATCCGGATGCCATTCGGAGGAATTGGAATTGGTGTGTGCTAACACGACACAAGTATAGGTCATGATGAGACGTATACAAGTTTAATACAATATAAGCTTGTTTCAAAATGACATTTTACTCTGCTTGCAAATGACAGCCTAAAGATGTAATATGTTTAATATAAATAATTATCTTATTCTAATAGGTTTTACCTATATATTTTAGAAATTAATGGATTCAAGCCAAGTTCTACAATACATGTAGTGGGGCGGTGTTGTGACTACAAGCTTAATAATTGTGGATTCGATTCCCACTCGTGGTAATAAATTATTTTCATTTCTCCGCTCGTGCATAACAAACCGCTGATACATTTCCGCTACTTGACTGTATTTAAATGTTTACTTAAATGTCTCTATTGAGGTAAAATTGAAATTATTATCGCCTCGAAAGTTAGCCTAAGGGAACCTAGTGTTAAGACACTCAGTTTCCCGCTCAGCGCCCAAATTTAGAGACATGTGCTTTTTGAATGGCGGAATTCAATGCCGTGCTCAATCTACGATAGCGAAGAATTAAAATTAATAATATAATAAGTAAACCCTTCAATCGAATTAGTCGCATGTATGTATTTAGTTTAAAACATTTTTTAGAACCTGATCCGTGATCACGGAGACCGCACTTTCCCTGACTTTTCCGTACTGAAAGATTTTCAAAAAGTCAAGTCACGATTAAATCAGCTAAAGAGTTTTAGGTAAAATTAATAAATAGTATACTATAATAATATTATTAATTATAATAAAATTGTAATCTTCAGCGGAAGCGGGAGCCCCGTTCGGCGAGAGCTCCGAGCTGGCGGCCGCGCTGGAGGCCGTGCTGGACGAGCGCGTGCTGGACGAGAGACCGCTCGACATCGCCGACGTGTTCTCCCACACCGCGCACATTAGGAATAAGGTGGGTGGGCTTATATGTATGTGTGCGATAGTTGTGGGTTCGAGTCCAAAGGAGAATATTTACTATTTTCGTTTCCTTGATCTAGTAATAAGACAATGAAAAATAAAATGGGGAGAGGAACGGAGTGTTTCAAGAATAAGTTCCCTTTGTTTACACAGATATAGGTGGTATTTTTTTTTGTTTAAGCATATTTAGCAGGATATACAAATGAAAACTAGTGATAAGACATTGTTTTGTTAAGACAATTAATTCTAAGAACCAAATTTGCATTAGGCAGTGTAATATCTTATATGTGTAGAAAAATGAAAGCAAATGAAATATAAATCACCCCTTTAGTGAACATTGAAATCACGACCATTACAACTACGGTCAGACGTTATTGACCACTGCGCCACCACGATTTCATTATTCTATTTTTTAGTAGGCAGCCGAAAATTAATTTTGTTAAGACACTTTTTTGTCCAATTTTCGAGACATTGCATATTGAGTGGTGAAACTCAGAGCTGCACTATGTCTTGTTAACAAAGTGGAAATCGAACCCACAATCGTCGCATTGACAATCATAGGCTATCGCACTATGACATAACGATCTCATTATCTTATTACATTATATTTATTAATTTCTTTTTTGTTTCAGATGGTACCGGCGGTCAGTATGGAGCCTTCTAGCGCGCCATCATAACATAGTAATAAGCTGAAATAACCCTTATGTACTATACGATTAGGAACAAATTTGGTTAAACAGTAGTCTCAAGTTGTTTCATGCTTTAAGTTCGTGTGTGCGTGTCTAGTGAAATGTATTGTAGGATGAAAAACGATGCACGATAAGGGAGTTCCGATAAATGAATGTTAGTAGTAAATTATTAATTCGGCGGAGGTTCCCAGGTTCCCCCTTGCCTACCTCGGGATACAGCGGGATACAGCGGGATGCTATGAATAATTATTAATTATCTGCGGTTACGTCAATGAAAATAGCAATAGATAAAAATAATAAATTTTATATATTTTTTTGTATAGAAATTTTGATTTTAGAAGAAATAATATTATTCTTTTCGTTAATAGGTTCATTTCAATATATAAATTTAAAAAATAATTTCCAGTGCATACACATAAAATTTAGTGTAGTTTTATTTATTATTCACAAATTGGCATTTAAATTGTATATAGGATTTTTTTATTGTGACTTTTATCAGTATTAATATTTATAATGAAATATTCAATTAGGCTTTTTAATTTTAAAGTACTTAACTAACCTATTGACGAGGTAATTTTATTTAAAAAAAAATATGGCTGGTAATTTAAAAATGTCATTTATCTACGATTTGCTATAAATTTGTCGGTTCTCACTTATTGTTGGTAGATTAAAGAAACTGTTTCATAGAGTGTAGGCGCGTTTATGTATTAAATACTCCAAGGTGTGAAATAAATAAAAAAAAATATTTAATATGTTATGGGAAACATTAATTTAATATTTTTTTATTTCGAATACTTTTATTATTATGTATTATGTAGGGTAGCGTACGCGTCGTCGCTAAACGCTGTAGTTGTGGATTCGATTTCAAAAATATGTTTCATTCTAACAAAAACACAATGCGCAGCGTTGAGTTACGCCGCTCAACACACAACGTCTCGAAAATGATAACAGTTTCCTTTGTTTCTCTATCAAGTATATGAAAGTAAAACAACAATAATAATTCAAAATATTTCATACAAATGAAGTATTTAGTACATAAACAAAATGATATGTCGCGGTGTCGTTTTTCTACGATTGGTCAATGTGAAAAGCTATAAGGTGTTGCTTTAGACTGTTCTATAAAAGGATAATGGTTATATTCCACGTTTAAAAAAAAATAATAAGAGGTACGCCCTTCAAATCTTCGTTTATATTTTTGTAATTTAATTTTTTTTATACATCTTATGAATAAATGTTATTGTCGTAGCTTTAAAATTATGTTAAGTTACTTTTTTTTTCATTTTAACTTCATTATTTCAAGTAAAATTATTACTATATATGATGTATGTATAAACATATACATATACGCGGTGTTGAGTTCCGTCTCACAACACGCAATGCTTCCTGAATTCGATTGAAAGTGGGTAACGGAAGTGTCTTAATAGAAACGGAGTGTCTTAACACTAGGCTTCCAGGTTCCCTCTTCCTACTCCGCTGCGGGATACAGGTGAAGCATAAAAAAAGAAAAATTAAATTAATCGGCCATACAATATAGTAACGTTTAAGCGTAATTTTTAAGCTATGACAAACGATTAGTAGATGTTTGTATTGTAACAGAACATTTTTCATTTATTTATTTATATCCATTTAATTTCCTTTTCACATAGTATGTAATACGCGTAGACTAACAAACTATACATAGAAATAGTTTTTAAACAGAACCAAATGAAGAAACATATTTTTGTAATAATGTTTATGTTCCTATATGATAATTCTTGTGATTGGAAGTGGAGTTCTGCCACAGTGTTGGCGGTGTTGAGGGAAAAAAATAAAAATTGGTATTTTATAATTTGTAAGGGGGCGATAAACGTGTCTAGATTTAAAATGTATTGTTTTTTTCACAGTGTTTCCATGTAGTTATGAAATTTCAAACTATTCGCTGGTATTTTTTTTTATTATTATGTCAAACAGAAGATTGAAATTTTTTTTTTTAACGAGTTGTTGGGTTTTATTTTGTGATCTGGCAACACTTTATTTTTTTTTATTTATTCATATAACATCATACTTCACGTTATAAAAAGTTTATTTTACTATTTTGTATATTATGTATCAAAAACTTGAGGTCAATGACGTTGTAGGTTAAATATTTAAGCTGCAAATGCAGATATCAACACAAGGAAATAATTATACAGACAAAATCCAGGTTAACTACTCCAGGTCTACTATTAAAATAACGGGATGTTATGGAGCACTGTAACGACAAACAAAAATATCAGATATACAATGTAAAAGAACCATTCGTAATCAGATCAGTCAGATCAGAGTGCATGGGCGTAGGAATGCCCACCCCAGAATTGTCTCGTGCCCATCCCATAAATTTTACTAACAAAAATTTGCCCCGAAAATTAAAAAAAAAACCACAGTGTACATTAACCCCAGAAAATGATACTTTATACACCCATGTATAGATAATTTCAAAAACGGACTTAAAGAGTTTAGAGACTTATGATACAAGAACGAAATATCTCATTGACCATGATCGAAATTATTCCAAACTGATAATAATTTTATATCTGTAACCGAAGTATCCATATCCATATTAAGTACAGGGAATCTAGTGTTTAATTCTGGTCCCCACGTTCCACCGCAACAACCTTGATATATAATAATTGTGTCGATATCTGCATTTAGAATTTTTTAAGACATTGACGCATGCCATCAAGCCTCAGTTATCGAGGAGTTTCTAGAGATGGCGAATCTTTGAATTATTTCTTAAAATTTCAAACAATACCATAGGTATATGGAAACCGAAGAAATTTCAAAGTATATTTTCAAAGTTAAAACTCATAAAAAAAGTAATATTTTGTGGGCATTAAAGATATTTGAGGTTTCCATTCCTAATGAGTGTCAATTTCTGTGAAATTATAGAAAAAAAAACAAAACAATAAAATTTTCACTAAAGAATAATCATATTGTGTAGAGATCGATCATAATGTGTAGAGCCAGCATCTAAAAATAAAACGTGAAAATGCGCTGCATTGATTTTTTCAAAGATTTCATTACTATAGAACCCTTATATGGTTCTACTTGTATTTTTGATTTACTAAAATTTAAGAGACATTCAGAAATAAAGAGATCTCCATAAAATCCTTAACAAATCTAAATATTTTTCCAACGAAACATACAAAAACGAAATAAATCACCATGACACAGTCAAACCAAATAATAAATATATTTCAAAATTAGGTTTATAAATAAATTCTAAATTTACATTCGAACTGAAATCGATTCTAAAAATGTTTTAACGTAAACGTTATAAATAACTCCTCCTTTATAATTAATTAATTATTATTTTAGAATACCTAAAAAAAAAGGTTCGCCACCCCTGGCTTAGTCTAATGTCAGATACGCTTACCCATAGGCAGTACCTGTATTCATTTTGTAACAATATACAAATAACAATAGTATAGAATTTGTATTTATAAGTATGTATTACTTGTTAGTTATTTATTATTTAAGTCTGTCAGTACAGAATTCGTCTATTTTTTTTCATTTAAAGTAAAAAACTAAAAAATACTAATAGAATTGGGAAATATTTATTTATTTTGTAGGCAAATTTTCCCATTATTTGGTTAAAAGCGAAAATTTATTTTAGTTTTTCTTTTAACTATAATGAACTGTTTCGATAAATACATAATTTTTGAAATATATATTGCTATTCCAAAATATTAATGAAAGAAAATATAAAATAATTTAAATAAACATACAGTATCTGAATAGAGGCCAGTCGTGGCGCAGTGGCACAAAGTGTGACTGTAAAACCGACTGGTTGTGGGTTCGATCCCCACTCGAGGAGATGAAATATTTACTAAAATTTATATTTCCATTTCTTCGCTCTGGTGTCGAGGCAAGCGCGGCGTTGAGTTCTGCCACTCAACACGCAATGCCTCCAAAATTCGGCAGAAAGTGAAGAACGGAGTGTCCCTTAACAATAGGTTCCCTCTGCCTACCCTGCTGTGTGCGGGATACAGCGTGAAGCTGATTTAATTTATCGATTTTGATCATTTCTGTACCGACAGTCTTATTTTAAATTTTGTAGATCAATTCGAACTGACTGCGTTTAGGGAGATTAACGTTACTTAGGCTTTAAGTATTTGCACTTCGCTTCTAAGGTAGTATCACGTTAGAGAATACTCTCAACATTACTTTTTTTTTTGTTCTTTTAATAATAATTTCGTTCAGTATCGATTTTTAATGTTTAATGCTTTTTAAATTATAACTAGACTGAATTTGTGGTTATAATTTAGCTAAACTTTTTTTTTTAATATTTTTTTTTACTTTCGTGACAGACACTAATCACACGTTTTAACGACAGTGGGACTTTTTATTTTTAATTATTTAGGGCTATCCATTTTTATTTATAACTAGAATGGAGCGTTTCTACATATACAGTCAACCCTCCTATAACGCGATGAGTGCGTACCGCGTTATACGGAAACCGCGCTATAAGAAACTCGGATTTAACCATACAAACTAGGCTAATTCGTAGCGCGTTCTATGGAAACCGTCTACCGCGTTGTATGGAAACCGCGCTATAAGAGACTCATAATTAGTACAAATTACAACATTCGTACCGCGTTATATGGAGACCAATAATTCCAAAGACAAGATAAATTATATTTTTTTTAAAGATTTTTAAAGTGTTATTCCACACTTAGGAAAGAAAAATATTTATTTAGAAAACGTATAAAAATTTGAACGTAGCGGGACTCGAACCCGCGCCTCTTGGACGCCGACCAGGCGCGTGTCTCAGAACACACACGTTCAACGTGTGGCTTAGTGGTCAGAGCGCCGGTCAGTGGTCGGTTTCCAGAAGGCTCCGGTTCGAGTCCTGCTACGTTCAAATTTTTATACATTTTCTAAATAAATTATAAATTATTTTAATTGAATTGAGATTTTTTATAAGAAAATAATACAAAAAACGAAACAAAAATTTTAGTAAAAAACTGTTTTCCAAATAAAACAAGAAAAACTTGTAAAATTATGTAATCTTTCAACACTCATCCTCGCTGTCAGATATGAATCGCCTAACTCGTCTTCTTTTAATGGGCAAAATGTCTTCTTTATTTAATTCATCTTCACATTGGAGAGAAGAGTACTAGAGTCATTCAAAGGCTGCGCGGAAGATACTTTATGGGATGCTGTTGAACGGAAACCGCGTTGTAAGAGAACCGCGTTATAGGAGAACCGCGTTATAGGAGGGCTGTCGCAATTTCAGCTCCGCGTTATATGGAAACCGCGCTCTAAGAGTACCGCGTTATAGGAGGGTTGACTGTATTCAAGTAGGCAACAATAAAAAGTGGTCATCAAAGCAATAATTCAAATATGTCCAAAATACATGTATATTATAGTAAATTATAACACTATATAAGATATCTCGTGTAATATTTAAGATATACATACATATAGTAACTATAGTGCCATTGTTTTTAATGGATACTGTTTCCTTACATACAAACTAAAAAAAAATAAACGCTATAATATCGATTCTAATATATCGATATACAGCACATATTTTACAAGAAAAATCTCTCGTTATTAAACAAAATTTTGGATTTCCTATGAGAATGAATGCAACCGCCGTATAACTTTACTACATTAGGGATTTTGACGATATTTGAAAAGTCAGTTTATTGTATCGGTGTAGTGTGAGATGTGGTACGTAAAATTATTAAGTGTTGTACAGACGATCCGCCATTTACAATATTTGCATAGTAAGCGAGACGTGTGAAGAGACGTTTAGAATAAATAATTAATTACGTATATAAATATCTTTTGTAGTGGAGGAATTGTGAATATTTTTTTTAATTTTATCATTTTAAAACTCCAATATTGATGTCTTCTTACTAGAATATGTATCAAAATATATTTTTAAAACACATATGAATGTAATTTGTGCATATATCGTGTTTGTTGTGTAATATTTAATGTATTTTTCCTCAAAAGACTCGGTTTACTTGGCAAATATTGTATAGTGAACGGATGTTAGGTGTTGCAATAATATGTGAATAAAATAAGAAACTGCTACCTCTTTGAATGCCTGATACTTGTTGACGGTCTGTTGTCCAATGCGTGTAAAGTTGTTGAAAATTTTGGAAATAAACATAAAACACCCATTTGCTCAGTTTTACATTTGTTGTCTTAATTTAACCCACGTTTTTATTTTTGTACCTGTATAAAATTAACTTTTAATTCATTTTGTGATTAAATAATTCTCATTAATCAAAATAGTAGCCCTAGAGTTTTGTTCACAAATCGAATTTGGCATGATTTTCTAAAATATTGTGCCCTCAGCATCACATTTTAAAATTTTATGAAAGAAATAGTTAAAAATCAGAAAATAAATTTTATTATAAATCATTAAATATTAAAATACATCAAATAATCAATTGTGTTGGCTCATTTTATCATGTTCATAATCATTCAGAATCGATGTACTGTTTTTTGAATGTGGATTGTCTGTGTGACATTTTACTTTTTAATTTTTAGTTACATAGATGTATAAACACAGAGCCGAATTGCCAATTGAAAGCAGCATTTTTTTTAATATTTTTTTTTATTAAACAGAAAATATTATTAGAGACGTAACTTGTATAGGAATTTTGATTATCATTGTTCATATTTAATTTATAAATTTTTTTACGAACTTTAACAATGATAATGTTTCTATATGTTTGCAAAATTTCTGGTTTCATGCGATTTAATAAAAAATAACCTACCTGTATTCCAAAATGTAATTCTAAACTTTCTTCTTTTCCCGACTGCTATTGTTAATTGAGTATGTGACATTGGTTTGTGGAAAGTCCAGTTCATGTTCTTTTTTGCACTTTAACAGGAAATGAGTATACAGATGACATTCCTACAACTTTTTTTATTGGATTTCTCAATAGCACTTATTTTTTTTATAACAAGGAAATACAGGATTACATATAATCAATGCCTTAGTTTGTCTAATATGTATTTTCTTTTTTTCACGAAAATATTATAGGAATTTTATCTCTGGACATGTCTACTTCTGTGTAAGCGTTTGGTCTCTTAACATAAGTTAGAATCGACTATTTTTATATTTAAATCGCATTTTTAGTTAGTAACGTGTACAATATGTAATTTGAATATGGGATATCATTTTCTTAACTTGTAATTTATGTGTAGTGAAATAAATAAACATTTTACTGTATAATCTTTTATTTTTTTTTATCTATTTACATTAGTATTCTAAATATACATATACTACAGACTATTAATAAAACAAAAAACACCTTAAAATAACAGTTTCTTACAACAATATTTAAAAATACATAATGTTATCATAATTAACGTCACTCCATTCTTGTATTATTTTATTTAGAAAAATATCTAAAACGTATAAAAATTTGAACGTAGCAGGATTTGAACCCACACTTCTTGGAAACCATCCGTCCAAAATACTTCTTTTTATCTATATACTAAAGAGCACTAAAATGAAAATGATAAAAAGACGTAGATATTTATTTTTTTAAAAGTATATACTATAACATTTTTATATTAGCGTTATGGCTTGAGTCCATGTGCGCTTTCTTGGCGTCCGTCCCATCCATGCACCTGAGCCTGCATCGGTGACACGAGTTACGCGACCAGGCTATTTCTGTTCATCTATTTGTAGGTCAATCCGTCTCTTTATATTAGGGCCACTTATAAATCTCATTGAAATGTAAATGTATGTATGTTTGTTTATTTGTTTGTTACATTTAAAATAATATTTATTGAAACCAACTAAGTTTGATGAAAATTTAGTGTTAGTACTTTTTTAATATAGGTAGGTAGTATGTACTGTTCTTTATTTTTTAAGGATATAAGTAGCGAAGAAAACAAGGTAGGATTGAGACAGTTCAAACTGTTAAAATATAATTTATGATAGATGATTTATTCAATGCTAGGAATTATATTATATTTTTTTAACACTGCAAATGGGTCAATGTGGCGCATTACCTCGCTCTCTGAGAACAGAGGTTAAAATCATGTGGACCCTGAGATAAAAGGAACTTCTTGTCCATTGTAATTTATCTGCATATTTAAGAAACGCGAGTCACGGCTTCGTCCGCTTGAATTAGAAGAATAATGAAATACTTATTTTTTGATTTATGAACCGATTTAAACAAAACATTAAGTAAAATTTAGAACAATATGCAGAAGTGAAAACTATATTGAAATCAGTCAAGACGTTTCTAAGATAAGCGTACACAAAAACAAACACACAAAGGCAAACAGACAAAAAAAAACATTGTTTAGATTCTATTACGTTGATAATATTTTAAATAATTCTATGGCAGAATATATTTTATTATAATAAAGCATTTTGAATTATCAATATTTAATATAATATGGCAATACAATATAATATACAAAAATGTTTTTCAAAGTTATAGATTTCTTTTGCGGCTTCAGGCAAGACGCAGAGGCAGTGGCGTTACTGGCTGTTGCTGCATCTAAACAACCAGCTAACCACACTGCCACTGTGGCATACCTATCTTCTGCCCTTCTTCTTGTGCTTCGAGATCTTCAAATTTCTTCTTGAAATACTTTCAAACATAATTATCTAATACTATAATTACAGAAATTATAGGGGCAAGCATTACAATATATTTTATTGTTATTTACAAATGTAAAAAAAAAGAATTTAATATATTTATTTTAAACAAGAATTTAACTAGTCTTAAGATGAGGATACAGTATCATTATTTAAATAAATTAATTGTTTATTACACTTTACTAAAGTGTGCAACAAATCATTTTTAATGAACCTAAAGTTGTAATTTAAATAAACACAGGTATGTGCGTAGTTTTAATATCTAGATGATAAGTTATTTGATCCACGCAACATAGCAGGAGTTTATTAAATTTTTATTTTATTTAGAAATCAACCATTTCTTGATAATTGTCTCTTATTAGAATAGTTTTTTTTTTGTTTTCATATCTGTTCAGAGTTTATTTGATTTACATTTTCTTATGAAATAAATAGTATTACTACTGTAGAATCTTCTTCTTCATTCTTGATCATGTCGTGCTAAGCTCTAGAAGTCAAGCTCAAGACTAAATGACCTTCTATATTTAAGTTATCGGCCTGTCACTCTCGAGTTGGCTTCTATATGCTTTGCGGTTGAGATACATCATACACAATACATCAAAATATTACAAATAATCACCAAAGTACAAAATTATAAAACTAAATGAATCATTTAGATTATGTAAAGGCAATTTCATTAAATATCTGTGTATATGTTATCTTAAAATATTGAAATTATGAAGCTTAAGTAAATTTATAAAAAAAAAATTAAGCTAATAATTATTAATAGGTATATTTAGTACTAGTAACTTGTGTTTCTTGTTTTATAATTGATGATGTGGGCGTTAATGATCACAACGCAGTGATAAGCCAAAAGATCCATTATGGAACTATATTATTTTGTGTATTTTTTTTAAATTCCAGTATTTTTATTTATTTTTTTGTTGCGTATTATTTTTCTTAACTGTTCAGATAACATTTTAAAAAATCTTTTACAAATTTAATCTGTGCATTTATCAAGACAATTTGATTCAAAATGGATTGGATGGAAAATAAATTTCTTTTGATGTTACGATGTCTCCCAATCTCCCAGCGTTGATGTGTTCTCCAATCTGAAAAAGAAAAAATATTTCTAAATATTTTATTTTGTAGACTTTACGATGAGATTAGCAAATATTTCTGCCAATAATACAACTTATTATTTTTACTATATTAATGCTCTTCCTGGATAAAATGTCTTAAGGGTAAGTCAATTTTAAATTTTATAGTACAGGTACTCAAAAATCTATATTTTTAATGTTTGTAATATTTTTAAAATTTTTAGGAGCCTCTTTTTTAGAAGTTTGCAAGAAATAAATACTATTATAAAGCCTAATAGCTAATTTATCAACCTGTT
Source organism: Heliconius erato x Heliconius himera (assembly GCA_013421005.1). NCBI lineage: Eukaryota > Metazoa > Arthropoda > Insecta > Lepidoptera > Nymphalidae > Heliconius > Heliconius erato x Heliconius himera. Next base: position 14,868 of record JAATLQ010030043.1, on the reverse strand, counting down.
GAGTGAAATTGCATCAAATACCACTACATTATACAATGTTTTACATACTATGTTGTTTTATGACATGTTAATAACTTGTTCTGCAACTTTGAGTATTAAATATCTAAACGTAAAAGGATTTACGCTCGCGATATATTATTCATTTTATATCAATAATTATACATGAAATATGAAATAACGCTGTTTCTTTTTTCGATTCTTTGATTAATAACTGTATGCATTTATTAAAATTAAATCAATCAGCTTCACGCTGTATCCCACGCACAGCAGGGTAAGCAGAGGGGACCTAGTGTTAAGACTCTCCGTTCCCCACTTTCCGCCGATTTTGAAGGCATTGCGTGTTGAGTGGCGGAACTCAACGCCGCTCTTTGCCTCGATACAGAGCGAAGAAATAGAAATGAAAATTGAAATAAATATTTCATTTCCTCGAGCGGGTATTGAACCCACAACCGTCGTGTTACAGTCACCCTCTTATGCCCCTGGGCCACGACGGCCTCGTACATTTCTTCAATGTATTTTTTTTCAGTTTAAGGTTTTAATCTGCATATTTTCGCCCGAATTCATTTCTTTGTTTAGGAACTCGGAAATGAAAATAAGTATTTGTCTCCAAAAGGTATGAACTCACAACCATAACGTATACAACTAACGCTGACGCTTTGCGTCACATCGGCCTCAATATATATTTTTTATCTATATTTGAAAACGTATATTAATTTAGTTTAAAGTGATGAATCATATTATTTGAAACGAAAGAAATCATGTTTATTATCAAATTTTGGCGCCACGTTTATTACTTTTTATAAAACACCACTTTCGAAAACCAAATCATGAAAAAAATTATAGTTTATAAAAAACTAAACTTAAATTAAATATTATATTTCGCGCGGTTGCTAACAATTTATAATAAAAAAAAGCAAATAAACGATATAAAAGAGAAAGTTCTTTATTCTGCCAGAACTCCAATCCAATTCAATTTACTTAAACCAATTAAATTAAGTAAATAAATAATTTACAGAGGCATTTGAAAGTGTTTACCGATTATTGCATTCCGTCCAAATCGCTTCCTTTGATTACTTATAGGCCTATTTTATAAAGTTGAATGTTTGCTCGAGGTGCCTTCACACGGTCGAGTAGGTATATAGTCGTTTTTATATAAAAAAATAAATTTTTATATTATTTATTTTAGCATAAATGAAAATTGGAATATTTATTTTTCTTTATTGCATTACTTATAGTAGGTACGGACGATAAAGTCGTGGCCGCGCTTTAGTGAGGTTTTTTTTTAAATTATACGCATTGTTTACTTGGCAAGGAAATATTTAACAGTAAAAAAATTCCCGAATGGGGAAAGAGGAACGGAGGGTCTAAACACTAGGTTCACTCTGCCTACCCTGCTGTGTGCAGGATATAGCGTGAAGCTGAAAAAAAAAAACTAAAATCAAAATCTGGACGCAGCTGTCTAGGGGCGTACTTCAGGGCGACCACGACTTGTTGACCGTAATCTATAGCAGTTTGTAAAGAAATATTATGACATTTTGCCAATATCTTGCAGAATTATAATGAATGGTTTGAACATATACAATCTAGATAAGATTGTAATCTTTCTATAAATGTTGATTGTATTAAAAAAATAACGGACAAATATGGACATTGGCTATGTTAATAATATACATAGATTGGCCCACGTAAGTACTTAGGTCTCTTCTCAATTTAAGACCAAACAGTTTATAATACATATTATCTCAAAACTAAACTAAAAGAGACTAATAATTGTTTATTTATCATATTAAATATATCAGCTTCACTCTGTATCCCGCACACAGCAGGGTAGGCAGAGGGAACCTAGTGTTAAGACACTCTATTCCAAACTTTCTGCCGAAATCTGGAGGCATTACGTGTTGAGTACCAGAACTCTACGCCGCGCTTAGCCTCCACACCAGAGCGAAGAAATGGAAATATAAATTTAAGTAAACATTTCATCTCTTCGAGTGGGGATCGAACCCCCAACCAGTCGGTTTTGCAGTCACACCTCGTGCCGCTGCACCACGACTGGCCTCAAACTAAACTATTAATTATATCTTACTGATTATATGTACTTCTTATTAATTCCAAACAAATTTTCCATTTTAAATTTAACAGCGAAATGTGAAACAGGTTTTACAGTGAGTAATAAACTTCAAGTCTTATTAAAATAACTTCTGCAGGTAGCCCGCGTTTTCTATTGCAGTCACGCATATTGCGTGTTCGTTGTATTGTAATATCCTTGATATCAATTGTATTGATGTAGAATATTCTGTACTACCTATTCTGTACTAGAGGCCAGTCGTGGCGCAGCGACACGAGGTGTGACTGTAAAACCGACTGGTTGTGGGTTCGATCCCCACTCGAGGAGATGAAATATTTACTTAAATGTATATTTCCATTTCATCGCTCTGGTGTCGAGGCTAAGCGCGGCGTTGAGTTCTGCCACTCAACACGCAATGCCTCCAGAATTCGGCGGGAAGTGGAGAACGGAGTGTCTTAAAACTAGGTTCCCTCTGCCTACCCTGCAGTGTGCAGGATACAGCGTGAAGCTGATTTATTTATTTATTAATTCTGTACTATCGTATGCACTTACTAGTTTCTAAAATTATCAGTAATCGTTGGTTATTTGTTATTGTTAACTCGTCTCGATTTTGGTGGGTCTGTTCTGTAGCTTAGTATTTTGTTAGATTTTAACTTTATCACTTAGAGTGAAATTGAAAACGTATAGTATTTTTTTTGATTCACGCTGTATCCCACACACAGAAGGGTAAGTATAGGGAACTTGGGAATCTGGGATTAAGACACTTTGTTTCAATTAATGTACGTTGCCCACTTTCCCCTGAATTCGAGGGCGAGAAAACGAAAATATTAAATATTTTATTTCATCGGGTGGGAATAGAACTCACAACCTGTCACGTTTACAATTGCACGTTTGTGCTCCTGCACCACGATTAACCTCAAGCATATAATTTAGTAATTAAATACTATTTTTCAAGAATAAATAACAAATGGTAATAAATTATTATCTATTATACTAATTTTGCATGAAGTTTGAATTCATGTAGTCATACTAGAGATCAAATCTCGGTCAGTATTCTCAATAACCTGTCTTTGAAGCTTCTCGTTAAACTGGCGATTCTGAAATTTGACAATTCGAATCACATATTTGAAATTAATAATGGTTTGTTATTAAATAATGCGATTATTTAATAAAACATAAATATAAAAAGAGCCAAGTTAAAAGTTTATTAATGCGTAGTTCTTGCCTACACCGACAAAAGTATAGGAGATCTATATGGATGCCGAGCTCTGTGTGAATAGTTCGTGTAGAATACAGTGCGCGTTTCCAGCTTTTAACTTGGCTGGCGCATGTCTACATTTCTTCATAAAAAAATCTATTCATACTTTACTGAGAATATTATATAAAAACATTGTTGCTTACAATAGGGAAATACCATAGGTATTATAAATACTAGATGGACTTATACCTACGGGCCATAGAACTAGAAATACCCTCAATGATTAACATCGCTTGATATTGATTACATCGTACAGCCTGTATCAGCATCGTGTAGCATTTCACAGTCAGTTATTGTATTTTTCCTATTACATATGTTTTTAATGGTTTTTCTGCTGATATTTCCTTCTTTGAATGTTGGTAGTATAATATAATAATTATTTAACTTTACTTCTTCATAAATGTTAAAACGTTAATATTGCTGTATAACATTTTTGCGGTTTGAGAATGAAATTGAAAATTTTAAACTATAAGTATATGTTTTGTAATAAACTTCAACTTTACGTTATCTCTTAATGGTGCAGTTAGTACAAGTTATAATATAAAATTTGATCGACATTTCGTCTTAATTGTATGAACTTGTAAGAAACCTTATGGTTAGGTTAAGCTCTTCACTAAAAACAATCTTCAATCGTGCTTCAAAAGCACTGTCGTACCATTCTTTTCTGGAACTATTTGAGAACCTCTGGACACTAAATGTGCTTTTAATTATCATCTTCTAGTAAACTATAGACACACACCAGAACCTCAAGATTTTAAACTTGTAGGTTATATATTCTGGAGTTGTCCGAAAGCAAAGTTACACAAACAAATCATCAAAATGTAAATGAAATTTAGTACAGGTTTAGGTTTAACTTTAATGCCTACATGAAAGAAAAATTAACAAATGAAGGAACATCGAAGATCTGGAGTACTTGGTGCCTCTGATGAGAAATTGTAAGAAACCTAACCAAGCTATTACTGATATCGACGTAATTTATTTGCAAAATTTATTCAGCGGAGTAGAAATATCTTATGAAAAACTCGGGAGAAATGGAAATATCACATTAACAAAAGTTTTACAGTGTGATGGGTCTCTTCTATTGATGAACATGTTATGATGAACATGTCATTGATGTATGTATTATACTTGGCCATTGACAAACATATATTAATACGTAAAGAATGCTATGCTAAAGCATAGCATTCTTAAAGAATGTTTAAAGGTCGGTTAAATAAAATTTTACTATTATTAATTAAAAAATCGCAGTATGGAACCTTAAGACTTGGCTTGGCTTTATCTAGAGATTTCATTATTTTTATAGATTTTTACGGGATATTTTTAGTGGGATTATATTTCTTACGAATTATTCGTGCCCACCCCAGAATTTTTCTTATAACAAAATTTGCCCCAAAAAATAAAAAAAATATATTTACACGAACACTCTTTAAAGCTAAAATCCAGCGCCCAAGGAAATATCCTTAGATACGTTAACGACACCACTCAACCCAACACCTCCAAAATTAGCCGGAAAATGAGGAACGGTGTGTTTTAGCACTAGGTTCCCTTTGCCTACTTCGCTGCGAAAAAATGAATTCACATGCCTTTGTATAAATTCTCATAGGTGCTACTTTACTAAGTATTATGGTTCCTTATCGGATTTCTCATCTCTTTAATTTTTATAGGGCATTCAAAATGTTCATGACGCTCAACAAGTTTTTTTAAGACAGTATATTAATTTTCTTTATTTCTTATAGTTTCGATGCACTAATATAATTTTATATCAGGTATACCATGCCATCTTCAAAAAAAAATCTTATTAATATCTGTCCAAACGTTCCAAAGATGTGTGTACAAACAGACAAACAAAATAAAAAAAAAATCCTAGATATTATTATTTTTAATAATAGACATATTCAATGTACAAACAATTTTTTTTTACTACTTTATTATAGTAAAAGTAAGTATTCTAATATTAATAACTAACCAGGAGCTGTAAACACAATTTATTATCAATCTTGGCGGTTACCACTACTTTTATAAAATAAACATTGCGCCATAATTATTAAGGTCGTAGAATTGCCGTATTTAAATCTATAATTTTAATCTTGCTTGCTAATTATGTATTCAAATGTAATTAAATTAAAACTTACGACGAAAGTTGAATTGATTCTTGATGTCATACATTCTGTTACTTGTTTCATTAATTAAACTTGTTTTAGGGTTCGGTACCTTTTAAGGAAGAAAGGAACTCTTATAGATCATTTTGTTGTCCGTCTGTCCGTCCATCCATATTTATCTCAGGACGCTTGGAGATATCGAGTTGAATTACAAACCATATACTCAAATATGCGTTCCCTTAATTTCTTGAAAAAAAACATATTTCTACATTTACTTAAAAATAGATATGGACGTTTATATATATGTTTATATATCGCAAAAAAGGGGATCAAAATTAATAGGGTACTTCCGGTTCAACTAAAATTATGAAATTTGGTAGCATATACAGGTAGTGCTTGTTCCGGGAAAAATATAAAAACTATACATTCGTGGTTAAATCCTAAGAAATAATCGTAAAAGGGGGTAAAATTTGGTATTAAAACCTCCAATTTTTGTACGGAACCCGAGCTGGGTGGGCGCGCCCAGCTCGCGCTTGTCCAGTTTTTTTTCATTCAGTTTAAAAACAAGTAATTATATTTTTTTAAACAATGTTAAAAATTTTACAAAAATCATTTTATGTTATAAAGTAATTGTACTCTAACCGGTTATTATATTCAGTTCATCTTAAAGTAAAAAATGATCTCTTTGAACTTTCATAACTGTATGATAGTAGTTATATCTTTCTACCGCTTTTTTTTATGAAAGTAATCGTGATACGTAAACGAAAGTGTATTTCGCTCATTAATTATATTTTAAATTTTATGCAATTTATAAATAAATATGTTTTATGTTCATAATAATAAATAATCATAATTTATTACTGCAAGAATGTGCAGCGGCTGAAAAAAATAAATTTCGAAACTTTTCTTTTCACTATCTTTTTTAATAAAGAACTAACAAACTGTTTTTAGAAATTAGATTAATTTATAATATTAAATCCATCTATCTTTTAATGAACCTCTAACATCACTTAGGAGACAAGCCTTAATATGAACACTATAATATTACTGATATCATTAGCAGAGGCCAGTTGTGGCGCAGGGGCACAAAGTGTGGCTGTAAAATCGACTGGTTGTGGGTTCGATCGCCACTCTAGGAAAAGAAATATTTATTTACATTTATATTTTCATTTCTTGCTCTGCTGTCGAGGCAAAGCGCGGCGTTGAGTTCCGCCACTCAACACGCAATGCCTCCAGAACTTGGCGGCAAGTGGGGAACGGAGTGTCTTAACACTAGGTTCCCTCTGCCTATCCTGCTGTGTGCGGGATACAGCGTGAAGCTAATTTTTATAATTAGCAAATTACATTATAATACATCGCTGCTAGTTAAAGTATTATTATTTTAATATTGAGTGCAATGTAGGACAGCCTTATCTAATGTCAATGCAGTCTAGAAACGATATTCAATCGATAGTAACAACATGTTTGCCTACTTTTGAAAACTCATAATACTAATATATCTAATATATTATGAATTATTGAAAAGTAATTGTTTTAAATATAATTAAAAAAAAAACCATAAAATTCATAAAAATAATTCTAAATTTTTCCCTTTTTTTACTTAAATATCAAAGATAAGGTAAGGTATAGGTAAGGTAAGGTATATGGGTAATTTTTACATAAGTAAGTTTATACGTAAGAGAGCGTGACTGTAAACACGACAGGTTGTCGGTTCAAGTCCCACTCGAGGAAATGAAATATTTAAATTTTCACTTCTTCGGTCTGGTGTCGAGGCGAAGCGCGGCGTTGAGTTCCGCCTCTCAACACGCAATACCTCCAGAAAACGGACGGAAAGTCGGGACCGAGGTATTTTAATACTAAGCCTCTGCCTACCCTAAAGAAAAAAAATATGTAATACTTGGTACTTGATTCGGATTCACGCCTCTGCATAGTAATTTTTATATCGTCAAGTCACTCCTAGATCACATTACAGTGGGACAAAGGATACTTACAATACGTCAATGGACTACTTCCTACGAATTAAGAATTGAGTTGATACACTTCCGGTGGGAAATAAATATACTATTGTGCATGAATAGCTGATGCTGATGATTTTACAGTATTTATTTATATATAAGGTTGAATTTAATTTTTTTTACTGATTTTGTTTTAGCGTCACCTGTATTCTGCACATATCAGGGTAGGCAGAGGGAACCTACTCCACTCCCTACTTAGGGCCGAATTTTGGAGACATTGCGTGTTGAGTGTCAGAACTAAACGCCGCGCTTTGACTCGACACCAGAGCAAAGAAATGAAAATATTAAATATTTAATTTCCTCGAGTGAGATGATCTCAAACTCAGGATTTGAATCTTCTTATAAGCTCAAGTCTTAAAGGTGTATTTTACTTGAGTTGATACTGTGTAAACAGTAAACCAGATATATAACCAAATTCAGCGTACAAGTTTACAATTGATTTGTATGGCAATGTATTATAATGTATATAGTTAGGTATATATTTCTAAATCCAATATTTTGAAGTTTGAACACCTTGCCTACAACAAAAATAGAGAAAAAAACTGGAGCTTGTCCCCAATAAAGAAAACATGATAAAATAAATAATTTAAGTTTTCAATTAATTAAATGTACCTAATTTGTAATGAACTGTGTATTGTGCATAAACTTTATTGAAAAAAAAAAAACATTTATATATAAAATGGGTAAAATAAAACAGTAAACAAGCGAAATAAACATTTATTTTTTCATACATAAAATTAAAAATAATTATAACAAAAGATACAGAAGCAATACAACTGTAAATAAAAATACAATAAATAATAATATAGGCAAAAATAAAAATATAATATTAATAATTAGAAATTATATCTAAAAACTGATAATAAAATTCTAGTGTAGTACGTTTAATTCTTATTTAACTTTACAGTAGTAGGTACCCATAAAATGAGATTACAAATTACAATGCAAGGCCACAATAAGGCTTCCCCCGCACTCGTCGAGTTACTATACTTGACCTAATACTGCTTGCTTATTCCATTTACGTAACAATAGTAAAAGATATTTATTTAGAAAACGTATAAAAATTTGAACGTAGCGGGACTCGGACCCACGCCTCCTGGATACCGACCAGGACCTGGTCGGTTGTCTCAGTCTAGGTTTTCTAAATAAGTATTTTTCTTTCCTAAATGTGGAATAACACTTTCGACATGTTTAAAATAATTCTAAAAGAGTTCAAAGTAAATATTTGAATAGCAACATATGTGAAAATAGATGAGTAAAAATAAACAATATGAATTTTCAAAAATAAATTATATAATTATAAATTTTCAATACTAACAGATTTTTTTATTAAACGATTGTTGTTATTGTTGTGTGTGTTGTTTAGTATTTTTTTAGGAATAGTGGTCTGAACGGAAAATAAAGAGATACATAAAATGGCAGTTTTCATATTGCATAATATCTAACAAAGTTTTAGTGATGTGCCGCTTGCAACTCGATTCATACAACCTGTTAAAAAAAATATTTAAACAATATTTGCTTTCTAATGCATTTATACAGTGTTATGCGATTAAAATATTTAAAACGTCCATATTATTTATAATCATATTATAACAATTACTTTGTATTTGGATTAAATCGATAATTTTATTTCATTATAATATTAAAATATCAGTAGCTTAACGGTAGTGAATTCTTATTTACTTATTTAACTCTAGTAGCAATAGCGAACCCATTCAATTTCCGATTAATTATGAACTAGGCAGCACAGGGATTTCCCACGGTGCAGCCTTTGGTTCATTAATTGAAAGTTAACTGATATGTGGGAAATGTTTAGTTGGCCGTTTTAGATAGAGATCGATACAAAAAATGTATATTATTTGACATTTTCTTGTTGTTTTAATATTATTCAATCTCAACCAACTCAAATAATGTAAAATTATATAAAAAGGGAATCTTAGAAGTCATCATAATACTCAATGTGTAATTGATTATAAAAAGTATAAAATGGTTCTAATATCTAATTTATTTCACGCTTATAAATTTACAAAATAATTGATTTTATTATATAAGAAAATGATATTTTAAATTAATCACAATGTATTGTGAAAATATGTGTATTTTGTTGCAACACCAATTGCAATTTAAGTATTATATCATGTTTGATCATAATTATGTTACTTTGAGCTAAATACCTAATTGTAGCGTCCTTTCCTAGAAACCTCAGTGACTCGTACTAGTAACTTGGTAAGATTTTCAAGGTTGTACAAGAATAGTGTAGATGTGAGAATGTGGGAGCAACGATGTTTGTTGCTATTAAACACTGCTAAATATATCGCAGCTAATGTTTTATTGTTTGGTCTCGCAAGTGTCAATTTTGTAATAGTAGCTAATGAACAAATCCATTATATTTAATAGATTTCTTAATTTTTTAACATTGGAATATTATAAAGCAATTTTAAAAAATATGGTTTTTTTTTAAAGAAATTCTATTTATGTAGCTGAACATAGTGTTCGGATTAAATGTAAAAAAAATGATGTGTAATTTTATTTTAATATTCTAGAAAATAAATAACTAAGGTACGATAATGTACTATTGCTTTTTGGGTAGTATGAAATAAGATCTATTGAAATTGAGAAATAAAACGAAATATAAAACATAAATAAAACTGTAATAAATTAAATAAATTGATAACATTTGACGAACAAATCTTAGTAAACATCAAATAATAAACAGAAAATATTTTCATATATCGAAACTATAACAAAATTAACAAAAAGGTACACAAAATATAAAATAAGTACAATAAAAAATTAATATACATAAACATACTTACAAAATTTTAATAAGCATAATATGAGATATTTTTTGTCTCAAGTATATTACACTCGAGAAAAAAAAAATTACCTACATTATATCTTTCAATTATATCTCATATTTGGCTAAACACATAATAAATAATAATAAAAATAATAACTATGAAATAAATAAAAAAGAGTGAAAGTTAAAAAAAAAAACACTTTTCAGTCTGTAATCTGTAAACAGTTCATATAACCATAGGTGGCATATTCCAAAGTAGAAGGTACAGTAGCGTCGCAACACACCCCGGGGTGTCGTACCAGATAGTGCATTTACAGTGTCAACTTTGCAATAACGCAAACTTGTAGCGGGCTTTGCAAACGCACCCCTGGCACGAACCCCGAGACGTAATCAAAACGTCGATATCGATAGTTCACGCGCGAATTCGAACGTCACTTAGTTGCACTAAATTTTGTCTTTATCACTTTAAATTTATATTTATTTAAGAAGATATAATTACATTATATTATATTTTAATATAAAGCATTTAGCCAGTGTTAGTGTGTTAGTGCTATAGGATGAGAATCACGTAAGTGTTGCCATTTGTATTCAATTGAGTTTCTAAGCGCGTATACTAATTAATATTTTATGTGTGGACGACTGTCACATTAAATGATTGACACCATTCCTTATGTAACATTGGATTAAATATGGATTGTGATGTGGATTACACGTACAAGCCGTATATTTCATAAATAATTAGAAATTACAATGAAACGGAATGAACGGAGTGTCTTAACACTAGGTTCCCGTGCCTACCTTGCTGCATGAATCATGATTTAATTTAATTTTGATTTATGTAAGACTACAGTATGGGTGTGACTTTTAGTTCTTCACTTTTCATCAAATTGTTTAAAGCAAAGTCCCAATCAAAAATATATTCACGTTTTATTATTGCATTTAATTAGAAAATCTAATCGGAAACGTTATTTAACATTTCTCTTTTATCATTCAATAAGCGATATTTAAAATCGAAGCGATTTTCTATTTTTTTTTAGTTGTTTACAATATTTATTTCAAAAATATTTTATATACGTAATGTGGAGATACATTATATTATAATTAACTATTATGTATCCTCTACGTTATATGTTCATTGGTTATTAAGACGTCAAACGACAAACAGAAAACAGATCAAGGCAAGGTAGAAATTGTAAGTTTCCATTCGAGCATTGTATTATTTATCTAATAAAATAAAATTAAAACGATTACACTATTCTATTTAATATCTCGACAAACTTTCGACATTTAAATTCTATTTAAAAAAAATGTACGTGTCTAAAAAATGTGTGAGTATTTTCACTTCAAAACATGACTCAAGCGCGAAACGTCATTTTGACGTGACGTAATAGAACAAAGGATACTAACGATAATGTCGACACGTGTATTTGATATTTCTATATTATTTACTTATGGATAGAAAACACGCTGTAGATATTATAAATAATAAAGAAATGCGTTATTCCATTTAATTACAACTAAATAATATTTAAATATTATATTTAAATTCGTAATTTTTTTTTAGTATTGTGGTATTTTTTTTAATGATTGTCTCTTAACCGTGTGAATCGCGAGTCGTCGGTATTGTGTCGACAACTACAGCAGAGAGCATTAAAGTCAATTGTTTGTAATTACTGTGTCGTTAGAGACGGTTTTCGCTCAGCGTATAAAGGTGCGCGCGCGCAAGTAGGCCAGACGGCCTTGCTTCAGACGTAGCCCTCCATCCGTTCTGTTGGGCAATGAAACCGAAACATATCTAACTTACAAATATCTTTGAATGGAATTGAATGGAAAGTGTACAAGCCATTGTATTATTGAAACATGAATTATTTATAAAAAAAATGAAACTAGTAAATTATTAGGTATGTATGTAGAAATGTAAAAAACGGTTTTACAGTTGATTTTTCAGTTAAATTAATAGTTTTTAAGTTAAAACAGTGCGCCTAGTATAAACATGGTATTGGAATATTTTCTAATACGTAATTTCAAAGCCACGTGTATACAGTAGGTATATATTAGGCATCGTGACTTCAGAATATTGTAATTCCCCGTGTGCATCCGATGATCTTTGACTCACGAGTCCCTCGTCAATGACATAAAAAAATGTATACGGAGAAGTTTTGTTTGTATCTATCTATCTTTTAGTTGTGACATATTATTTTGCAAAAACACTAAGTTTTAAGGTAAAATATACTTTAAAAATATATATTTTTGAAAGAAACTCAAAAGATAAAGGTGATTGCAACCAAACCACGTGAGAAACTAAAAAAAAACGATTTACTGATAAATGCATCAAATTAAACGAAGATAATAAATAGTGACCGAGGCCAATCTTAAACCGCAATGCCGACCGCCTACGCTGCGCTATGTTCTCAACGCACACTGACGTAAGTTGCATACGTAAGATTGCACATTAGAAACAGCCACAGCTAACCAAGATTAGGTATAAGACAGTATGAAATAACATTCTATGCATACTATTATGTATAGCATTTAATTTTATTAATTTGTAGCTAAGTTCGAAACAAATTAATATCAAAGCTTCATGCTTTATATGTAGTCTAGACCAGGCAGAAGGAGTATAGTGTTAAGACACTCCACTCCCCACTTTTCGCCGAATTTTTTTGGAGACATTGCGCGTTGAGTGTCAGAACTGAACTCCGCGTTTTGCCTCTATAGTCTATCTATACTATAACGAAGAAAATGGAAGAGGGAGCAGGAAAATAGGTATTGAACCCTCAAACTGTCGCGTTTGGCGACAGTTTGTGGGACGACTGGCTTCAGCCTGGTTTAATTAATTAATATAATAAAAAAAAAAAACATGGATTATATATAAAACATATATAACTAATCGATAATAAAATCGATAATTCGAAAGTACATAATCGAATTAAAACGTAAGAAAGTAGGACAAACAATACTTGGCTCCCATGCGCTAGATAAGCTGCATTGTGCAACTGTGTATGGGACTCGACATGATAAATTATGGTCGTTTGATTGCCGTTCTACACTATTAAAACGTCCTTGAACACATGGCCTGCATGGAACGGTTACCGGTTAGAATGTCATAGTTAATTCTGTTACATACAAAATGGAATGTTCCGTTCCGTTTTTTTACCTATATTATTATTATTTTTCTGCTTCACGCTGTATCCCGCATGCAGCAGGGTAGGCAGAGGGAACCTAGTGTATGACACTCCGTTCCCCACTTTCCGCTAATTTCTGGAGGCACATTGCGTTTTGAGTGACGGAACTCAACGCCGCGCTTTCCCCTCGACACCAGAGCGAAGAAATGAAAATATAAATATAAATAAATATTTCATCTCCTCGAGTGGGGATCGAACCCACAACCAGTGTATTAGTCGATTTACAGGCATACTTTCTGCCCCTGCGCCACGACTGGCCTCTATAATATATATATAGATTATTAACATTTTAGTACGCAGAAACGGTTATAAGTGATGTTAATTTTGTTGATTGGCCGAGAGCCGGTCGGAAGCACCACGGTCTAACGAACACTTTCCCTCTCTACGTCACATCCAGTTTCGACATATAATTTTGATGTTTAAATCTCGATTGGAATGTATATTGTTTTATATATGTATTCCAATGAAATTGTTATCATTTAAGATTGTTTTTCTTGTTATTTTAAGGTTTTCCATTTAAAAAAAATGTTTGACTTAAAATATCACGAAAAAGAGTTTCTAGGTCCATATAGCTAATATGAATTACATTTGAGCTATTCATCTAGTATTATTACTATGAATATTCTACGTTAAATGTCGCATAGCAAGCATTTCAATTGCGACCTACAAGAACAACTACATCATACTTTATGCTAATATGCAGTCATGCGAAGCCTCTCTAAACGAGTTAAATTAATAATGAAAATATTCATAAAATATACATGCAAAAGGCCTCCTTGAGCTCTTTAAATATCTTATGCCAATTTAAAAAATAAAGTGATGATCAGAATGCAATACTGCACGCGCCTAGCCGGGTACTTATATACAGGTAGGGGTAGGCCCGGCTCGTGGCGAGGCCGTCTAATTATCTCGTTTAAAATAAACCCGCTGTAGGCGGAGACTTGCGCAACACTCAATTCCAACGTTCTAGAAGCGACACTACACGACACTAGGCACTACACTGGCGGCCGGAGTCCGGGGCCCGGGGCGTGCAGAGGCGGCGCGCGCGGCCACAGCACTGCGTCGCGTTCCACTTTTCCTTCCGGCGGCGGCGTGCGGGCCGCGCCGCGAGTTGGCAGCGGGCACACCTTGCATAACCGTCGGTTTCGCAAAGCAGTCGGTGCAACGGGCGGCCAGGCTGGAAATACGCTACCACCGCCGCCACCGCCACCACCGCCGCCACCGCCGCCGTGTCCGCGTGTCCCACCTGTCACCCCACCGTTCGTCACTTCACTTTCGCCCGCGATCTCGCTTTCATCCTCAGTAAATCGAATGATTTGTAGGAATTTTCGTGAAGTGGAGTGATTAGATGTGCGCGGGACACGCTGCGTCACGTCTGTCACGCACTATAGCGAATGCAACGTCAATTAGGTCACCGTACACTCTGCCTTCAGTTTTTCTCAACTA